>JAUTBZ010124462.1:0-32977 GCA_032361785.1 Lepetodrilus galriftensis | reverse complement strand
GGCAGCAATCTCTGAAGTTCAGTAATACCTTTTTTAATTTTAGGATACACTGCATTATATAGATTAGTGACTCCATTGTCTTTGGCATGATTATAATCGTTTGCACCAAGAGAGTACTCAATAATGGTATTGGCACCCTCGATACCTTTTGCATCTTTGATCGCCTTTGCCAGTCCTGGCTTTGTGCTGTCAGATTCATTGGTCCAAGCCTCTGCAGTCACTCCCGTTAAAGAGTCATGTATGTATGCCACTTTTAAATCTGAAAGTATTCCTGTATAGATTGCTGGATAATCTGTCGTGTCATCTCTTTTACTGTCACCCGCCGTAATATAGGTAATATCTATGGAACCGTTCACTGCACGGTTAATGAGTGATTTGGTACCTGAGAGCTTTTCAGAATTAATAACTTTAGATGAACCAGCAGTGGGAATGAGTTTCATCCAGCCTAGATAAGCAAAATCTGCTACACCAACTGTATGGTCTGTAACAGAAACAGTCAGAGAAATTTCACCTTCTGCAGAGACCGTCACATTTGTAAAAGAGAGTTCTCTGTTGTTTGCATCATCTGCATTAAATATTTTAGTCACACCATTGACCGTATAGTTCCCCTCTCTGCTTGCTTCTTGCGTAGCACTATCGCCATCTAAAACCCTAATTGCGCCTAGCTTAAGGGTATATTTATCGCCAGGATTTAATCCTTTGATTGCGACTGTACCACTCATATCTTTTGCACCATCGCCGTCAAGATCATATTCACCCACAAACCATGAATTTTTTGTCAGCATACTTACAGGGACAATATTTCCACTTGTACCACTATAACCATTACCATTTAGCCCCTCAAAGTTATCTGTTGTATCAAAAACGATACCTGATGCAGCTGTTCCATCTGTATAGACCAAAGAAGAGATATTTGCAGCATTCGCAATGAGTGAATTTACTTTTGAAGTGCCGGCATCTACGGTTGTCGTTACGCCTTTAAAGGTAAACCATAACTCTTTTTGTGTTGTTGCGACAGCTGCCACTGTCACTGTTCTTTCTTTACTGGACGTGTTCCCTGCTTTGTCTGTGGCCGTATATTTAACTATATAGGTTCCAGCCTTTGTTGTGTCCACGGCACCTGAAATTACCACTGTTACTGCCGTGTCTACATTGTCTGTTGCTGTTGCACCTTGCTCTGTGTATGTATCACCTACATTAAGATCGATTGTAGCTGGTCCTTTTAGTGTAATTGCCGGCGCCTTATTGTCTACTGGCGATGTGGCAGTCACTTTTACTGTATCTGTACCACTAAGACCTTTTTCATCTAGCACTGTAAGTATTAAAGTATGTACACCCGCTGTGCTAGGCGTATAAGAAAATGTTGCTGTAGTAGCAAGCTGTGTTGCCTCTTCTGTCCATTTATATGTCAGTGTTTTGCCTTCAGGGTCCGTACCTGAGCCTGTCACGGTAATGGCTTTGTTGACTTCTATGCTCATATCTGCACCTGCATTAGCAGTAGGTGCTTGATTTGCTGCTGAAATTGCAGTAATTTTTACTGTATCTGTAGCCGTAAGACCCTTGTTGTCTGTCACTGTAAGGGTTAATACTTGATCTCCTAATGTTGTTGGCGCATATGTCAATACTGCACTGGTACCAAGTACTGTTGTGCCCTTTGTCCATTTATATGTCAGTGTTTTGCCTTCAGGATCTGTACCTATGCCTGTAATCGTAATAGACTTGTTAACTTCTACGCTCATGTCTGCACCTGCATTGGCAGTAGGTGCTTGATTTGGTGGTGGAGTGGCGGTTGCTGCAATCTTCACAGTATCCGTACCTGCTAGACCCTTGTTGTCTGTTACGGTAAGGGTTATTGTATGGTCTCCAATTGAATGTGGCACATAACTGAATGATGCCGTAGTGGCAAGCTGTGTTGTACCTTCTGTCCATTTGTATGTGAGTGTTTTACCTTCGGGATCCGTGCCTGAACCTGTCACAGTAATGGCTTTGTTGACCTCTACACTCATATCTGCACCTGCATTGGCAGCAGGTGCCTGATTTGGTGTTGGAGTAGCGTTCACTGTGACGGTTCTCACAACTTCTACTGCTGCATTGTTGGCTGCGTCTTTAACATTGTAGGCAATGCTATAGGTTCCAACTGTTGTTGTATTTACACTGCCTGTCTTGATAATATTGGCAGTAACTACACCATCCTTATCGTCGACTGCAGTTGCACCTGCCTCTACATAGGTGCCTCCTACAGTTAATGTTATTGCAGCATTTCCAAGCAAAGTAATTACAGGAGGTGTGCTGTCTGTAAGTGGTGGGTTTTCAGAGATAACACTGTTAACGAGGGCTTGAATTTCAGGCAATTCATCAATATCTGCCTTGTTCATCATGGAGTGAATTTTTGCATTGACCTTAGCAAGATTATCGATAGTAATACCAGTAATGCCTGCAATCTTATAATCATTAAGTGTTGGTGCCTTTGCGCTACTTGAACTATAATTTGTAATTATAGCTTGTGCCTCTTTTTGTGTTAAAATATGACCGCCACCTGATCCACAACCTGTTGTTGTAAATAGGAGGAAAAGCCCTGCCACAAGTGCATTTGTAATATTTTTTAGCATGAAAAATTCCTTTAATTCTATATTTCGAATTATAGTAATTTAACTATAAAATGTATATTAAACGTGTATTAGCTTAACTTATAATGTCATCTGATGTGGCCTGAAAATTGAAAAATATATGCTGTATTTTGAGATAACGGGCGATAGAGTGATAGCAAGGAAGTATTTAGTACTTAATCTCCCTAGTAAGAAAAAAACTAAAAGAAAATTTCAATATTTTGGTTTATTTTCTCTATTATCTTTTTTTGGGGCTCAGAGTCTGTAATATTGTATAAAATATTATAGACAAGTCGCTTTGCACCTATCTCATTTGGATGTATGGAATCATAAAAATAGTCATCTTTTGTTTCTGTATTGTCTCTATATTTGTCCATAGGGTTTTCCATCATGGGTAGATTGAACTCTTGTGCGATATCTCTGTATACTTTTTTAAGTTCTGGTCTATGGCTCCCAATAGGATTCACGAGAAATATTTTCGCATTGGGTAATTTTTTCTGTATCTCTGTTATGCCTTTTTTAATATGTGGGTATATTTCAGCATAAAGATCTTCTATGCCATCATTGCTTGCTTTGTTCCAATCATTGGCACCAAGAGAGTACTCAACAATCGTAAGACTCCCCTCGTTACCTGCGGCATCTTTAACTGTTTTTGCTATGCCTGCAACCGTATCGTCTGTTCTGCTTGCCCATTGTTGTGCAGTAATTCCTGCTAAAGCATTATGCTTGTACTCCACATTAAACTGCTGCAGCATCTGCGTGTACAATGCTTGATAGTCTGCAGCATAATCTCTTTTGCTGTCACCAGCCACCACGTATGCCACGCTGACATCCGTAGCAGAAGCATTTGCTATGCGTCTTTTTATGGGTTCTAATTTTTCTTGATTCAAATAGTCTGACTCAAGCACTGATTTAACAACAACCGTATCGGATGAGACTGCACCTATATCATCTTCGGCTTCAAAAGTAAAAATAAAATTGCCTAATGTAGTCAAGGTTTGTGAAAAATCTTTTTCATGGCTTACTATGTTACCACGGCTCTCTTTCCAGCTGTAGCTTACCACTTCACCATCACTGTCTATTGCGCTGCCAGTCAAAGTAAAAAGATTATTTAAAATCACTGTCTTAGCATTCCCTGCTTCTACAACAGGTATGCGGTTAGGCTTTTTCTTGACTATTATCTCTCTTTCAACTGAAGAGCTGTTGCCGTTTTTATCAGCCACACTATAGAGAATCACATATCGACCAACTTTTGATGTGTCTATCTGCTTATTGACTATAATTTTTGCAGTGATGTTGCCATCAGAGTTGTCAAAGGCTCTTGCACCAAGATCAATATATCTATCGCTTACTGTAAGCTCGATGTGTTTGGATCCATTTAAAGTGATGCTGGGCGCGATGTTGTCAGTTTTATTGTTTTCTCCCCCACACCCTGTGAGCATACTGGCAACAATAAAAAGATAAAATATAGCATAGATTTTTCTAATCATTAGTGGTAAATCCTTCATTTTCTTCTTCTGTTTCTTATGCCGTAATGTACATAAAAAAAGTCAAAAAAAAGTCAGATTTGATTTAGATTATTTTCTCTTGTCCCAATCTGTAAAGTGCAAAATCGTATTTGATAGGATCGTTTTCATCCCACTTTTTAAACTGCTCTGTTAGCTCTATGGAAGCCTTCATGTCATAGGTTTTTCTTTTTAAAAGTCCTAGTGTGTGTGAAACTTTAAAGGTGTGCGTATCAAGTGGCATGAGAAGATCTTTTTTGTCTATTTTTGACCACAGACCCAGATCTAGATTGTCATCTCTTACCATCCAGCGAAGATACATCATGTATCTTTTATAGGTGCCAATGCCTGCACCTGTAAGCTTTTGAGGTATTTTCCCTACAAGAAATCTATAGCCTTGCGTATCTCTCGTGTAAACCGAGTTTAAAACATCTATAAAACCCCATAGTCCTTCTAGAATATTGTTCTCTTTTTTATAGCCCTTGTAGAAAATATTTTCTATGGTGTCAATCTCTTTGATTCTTTTTAAGGCTATAAAAAGTGAGGCAACATCTCCACTGTTTTGAAATCGATAATATCTGTTCGACAGCGCCTCTTTAATATGCGTATCATCTTCAGACAACAAATAGAAATCAAGTGTGTGTAGAAATTTTACAATTTGCCCCGCATTGCCGTAGGCAAAGAGTGCACAAATAAGTGCAACTGTCTCATTGCGGTGCTGCGATGCCACCAGAAGAGGGTCTGGTTTTTCCGCAGTGAGCTCCTGCTTGTTGTTTCTTCGAATAATCTCTTTTTCTAAAAGCTGACGCGCAGAATCTAAATGCATGATTTTGATATTAAAAAATATCTAGTCACTTTTTCTTCTTCTTAGTTTTAGAATAAAGTCTTCACCTAAATAGTGTTTTTTGACACTTTCATTGTTTGCAATTTCACTACTGGTACCTGAGGCAAGCATCTCTCCAGACCTCATAACATAGGCCCTGTCACAAATAGAAAGTGTTTCACTTACATTGTGGTCTGTAATCAGTATACCCATGTCTAAGTCTACCAATTTCTTAATAATATTTTGTATGTCTTGTACTGCAATAGGGTCAACGCCAGCAAAAGGCTCATCCAAAAGAAGAAATTTTGGGTTGCCCACAAGCGCCCTGGCAATCTCAACCCTTCTTCTTTCTCCTCCACTTAAGCGTATACCTTCTCTTGCTCTAATAGGTTCTATGTTGAAAATTTCCAACAGTTTTTCAATACGAGGCTGCATCTCTTCTTTACTCATATTGAGTGCTTCTGCTGCCATCATAAGGTTCTCCTCAACGGTTAAGTCTTTAAAAATACTAGACTCTTGAGGAAGATAACCAATACCCAGTTGTGCACGCCTACTTAAGGGGAGTTTTGAGATATTTTCTCCATCTAAAAATACATCACCTGTTGTGGCATCAGATATACCACATACCATGTAAAATGTGGTTGTTTTTCCTGCACCGTTTGGGCCGAGAAGACCCACAATCTCTTGGCTTTTAATCTCCAGAGAGATATCGTGTACAATTTTAGTTTTCTTAATTACCTTGGAGAGGTTTTTGGCTTCAATGATATGCATTATGATTCTATCCTATACACTCTTTCGTTATTTGCAGTTTCTATATTTACAGTGGCTACATTATACCCTGCACTCTCTAAAAAAACTTTAAGCGCATCTGAACCCCACTCTACCAAATGCCACCCCTCTTTTTCAAACTCTTCATAAAGTCCCAACTGCATAAATTCTTCATGGTCTAAACGATAAAGGTCATAGTGAAAAAGGTTTTCTCCATAGCAGTGTTGCAGAGAGAAAGTAGGAGATGTTACTTCCCCTTTAACGCCTCTTGCCTTGGCTATGACTTGTGTTAATGTTGTCTTGCCAGAGGCCAAGTCGCCACGCAAAAATAGGACAGTGTTCTGGGGTAAATTTTCCTCTAGGTAGGAGGCAACTTTTTCTAATTCTGATAAGGATGCTCTAATCTCTTTCAATGGATCTGTTATCCTAATTTTTGACTTAGATTAATGATCGTACCTAAGTGCTCTCTTGCTTTTCCACTATCGATGCCCTCTTTAGCCATCTCTATAGCCTCTTCTATGTCTCTTACATTTCCATCTACAAAGAGTGCAAACGCAGCATTTAAAATAACAATATCTCTCTTGGCTCCACGCTCTTCTCCTGTAAAAATATCTCTCACGATTTGCGCATTTTGTTTTGCATCTCCGCCCTGAATTTCCTCTTTTGCTGCTTTTTTAAAGCCAAGTGACTGAGGGTTGATCTCCCCTTCTGAAATATGGTTTGATTCAATATAAGCAAAGGCGGTATTGGTAGCTAAAGATATCTCATCCATCCCATCTAGACTACTAACAACATACGCTCTTTTTGTCTCTAATTCCATCAATGCCTCAGCCATTCTCTTTACATAAGAAGGATCAAAGACACCTAGAAGATATTTTGTGGCACCTGCTGGATTGGTGAGTGGGCCTAAAATATTGAAAATAGTTCTATGTTCTATGGAGTGCCTTATAGGCATAATATGCTTCATTGCTGGATGATGGTCTGTGGCAGGAAAAAAACAGAAACCTGTCTCTTCAAGCATTTTTATTTTATTGTCTATAGAGAGATCTAAGTGAATACCCAGCTCCTCTAGCACATCTGTTGCGCCAGATTTTGATGTGATGCTTCTGTTTCCATGCTTAGCAACAACCTTCCCAAGTGAAGCGAGCAGAAGTGAGACTGTTGTAGAGATGTTAAATGAACCACTCTTGTCCCCGCCCGTCCCTACAACATCAATGGCTTTTTCTCTCAGCTCATCTGAAAGGTTAAGCTTGATGGAGTGCGCTCGCATGACAGAGGCAGCGGCTGCAATCTCTGCGCCACTCTCTCCTTTTTCATAAAGCTTTACAAGGAAAGTGCGTGCCTCTTCTTGAGACATTTGGTTATCAAATAATTTTTCGAATTGTTTTTTTATGCTCATCTTTTCTCCATTACTTCCAAGCCTATAACTCTTTTACATATTCCTCTTTTTGACTTTTTGGAATTGTTTTAGTTGTTGGAATTTGCAAAACCTCATATGATTTTGCTCCCTTTAGGTATTCTATCGTAACTTTATCACCCATGACAATATTTTTAGACGCTTTCGCCTTGACACCATTGATTAAAACTACACCGCTCTTAAGCATGTCTGTCGCAACCGTACGGCGTTTAACCACATTTACTGCGCTAAGCCATTTATCTACTCTCATTGCTTAAACATCTCTTCGGCTGCTTTCGCCTCAGTGATGCCCTTGAGTGTCAACTGCCCCTCCGCCAAATACATCTCTGCCTTCAGTTCTTTAAATACTTGTTTGGCCTCTTTCATGTCATACATGCCTGTATCTACCAGCATCAGCATCACATCGTTGAGTGTTTCATCTGGCTTTCTTTTATAGACTCCCAAAAGTGTCACTCTTTTTACTATATCTTCGTCATTCATTTTTGCTCCACTGCTCCACTACTTCACTAATGTAAGTCTGCGTTTAGTTTGACTTCTCGTGTACTTCTTCTTGCTACAATTTCACCTGTGGTAGAGTTTTGTCTAAAATGTATACCATTAAGCCCTTGTAACTCTTCACCTTTAAAAGTTGTTTTGTTCTCAAGAGATGATGCTGGATTGGCACTTGTAATTTTTGCCAATTCATCAGGTGAAATTTTAATTTTTGTACCTGCAAGAATCGTAATACCGGCATCTACAATACATGCATCACCTAAAGGCAATCCTGTCACTGAGTTTGCGCCAAGAAGCGTATTCTCTCCTATACTAATAGGGTTACCATCTGTACCACTAAGTACACCAAGGATGCTCGCTCCACCACCCACATCTGAACCTGCGCCCACTATGGCCGATGAAGAGATACGTCCCTCAACCATTACAGGCCCTAAGGTACCTGCATTGAAGTTAATATAAGAGGCACCTGGCATTACAGTTGTACCTGCCGCCAACTGTGCACCCATTCTTACTTTAGAGGCTTCTAAAATACGCGTGTTGTCCGCCGGAATGATATGCTGTAGGTATCTTGGGAATTTATCCACAGAATCAACTGTAGGATAGGTTCCTTTTAGTTTCATCTCGATTTCATTCTCTCTAAGGTAGTCAAGCTCGTATGGTGTATTTCCAACCCATGCCACATTAGACAAAATGCCAAATGCGCCATTGAGGTTCACTTTTCTTAATGCCACTTTTGATGAAGAGAGTGCATAGAGTTTAAGATAGACAGCCTCAACACTTTGAGGGTCTGCATCTTCAAAAAGAAAGACAATTCTAAACTCTTTTCCAATATCTTTCATAGAAGCCAATGTTTTAACCACCTGCACATTTTTATGTGCATCTCCTGTTGCCTCAGCTAAATAAGGAGAGAAGGCAGCCATTGCATTTTCTACAAAATTATCATTGAGGGTTGTAACAAATTCAGTTCCGGAAAAATCTACATTGATTTTTGCTTCTTGGAGCGCTTCAATAAAAACTGCTGCAGAACCATAATTTTCTTTCCAGTTAATGAGACCAAAATTTGCCTGAAGAATTTTCTCTGCATTCTTCTGTCCTCTGTCTACTCTTGCGATACCAAAAGCTATTGGCTCTCTGTAGCCACTCTTTGCAGTAACATTTGTTACCAATTTCTTAAATTCATCTGTTGATGATACTGTCTCAATTGCCATAAAATTCTCCTAAAATATATTAGGATGATTATACATAATTTTATTTAAGATAGTGTAAAATCACAGCATGAAACATTTACGTGGGTACACAAGAAAATACTTCTCTTTAGCAATTATTGCCATGTATTCCACGATACATAAACTACATAAACTCGACAGCAATTATAAGTACCACAAACTTGCATTTAGCATTGAAGAGTACAAGACCTCTCCTCCAAAACAAAAATAACAATTTAAAAAACATAAATCAAATGGCATCACTGCTACCAAAAATAAAAAAGAATATTTTTAAAATAGAGGAAAAAAATGAAATTCAAAACACTAAGTATGATTACTGCTACACTTTTAACCACTACACTGACTCAGGCAGAAGAAACACTTCAGCCTATTGACGTTCTCAGTATAAACAAAACAAAACACTCCATAGACAACACCACTTCCAATGTGACTGTTGTGACATCTGCTGACATAGAAGAGAGAGGCTATTATACGGTCGATGAGGCTCTGAAAAACATTGCAGGCATCACAGTATCGCGTTCTGGTGGCATGGGCCAAAAAAGCTCTTTCTTTCTTAGAGGTGCTGACTCGGGGAAAATACTTGTTCTTGTTGATGGCATGCGCCTCAATGACCCAAGTACCACCAATGGCACAGCCAATTTGGAATCTCTTACAACAGAGAATATTGAGCGGATTGAAATTGTTAAAGGGGGACAAAGTGCTATATGGGGCTCTAATGCAAGTGCCGGTGTAATCAATATCATTACCAAAGGCAGTAAAAATGGTGTAGGCGGAAGCATCACGCTGGGTGGTGGTTCTTATGGTACCAAAAAAGGTGCTCTCTCTTTACATTATGGGGTAGACAATTTTCATGCTTCACTCACAGGCTCCCTGCTTGACAGTGACAGTTTTTCAGCACTGTTACCCAGAAGTGCAGAAAATGATGCCTACAACAATAAAACATTTGGTTTCAAGTCTGACTATACACTGAATGAAAAAAGTAAACTTCTTTTTTCATACCAACAGATAAAAAGCGAGGCAGAGTACGACGACAACTTCTCTCCTAAAAAAGCGGATGATGACTACAGCAACACTGAGGCCACTCAGAAGAACTATCGCCTGGCCTATACTTTTCATAATGAGAATTATGAAATGACCATCAATGCCAGCAAGGGTCAATACGACAGAGAGTATTTCACAACCAGTAGTTTTGGTAACGGACACAATGTCTACAGCGCTGATATTAAAGAATATAGTTGGATTAACAGTTTAAAATACGACAACAACAAACTTGTCTTTGGTCTTGAATATAAAGATATTGACGGCTTTAATCAATACAACACTTTTCCAGAAAATCAAGCCGACTTCACGAACAAGGCACTCTTCGTCTCTAACAGTTATAATCTTGACAATTCGACATTACTTGAGACAAACCTCAGGTATGACCATTTTAATGCCTTCAAAAATCAAACCACCTACAAAATTGGACTTAAGCATCAACATGCATTTCTTGATGGGTTCACGACAAGTGCAAACTACTACAGCTCTTATGATGCACCCAGTGCCTACCAACTTGCCAACCCTCTGCAAGGTTTTACACTAAAGCCAAGCTACACAAAAGGGTTTGATGTCTCTCTTGCCTACAATGACTTGTTGACGCTGACATATTTTGACAACAAAGTTGAGGATGGACTGGATTATCTTTCTGATCCTGTCACTTATGTGGGTGGCTATAAAAATATTGATGGGGAGTCTCATTTTTCTGGTATTGAACTTACATCAAAGTATGCCTTCACAGAATTTGATACGATAGTGACAGCAAACTATACCCATCTTTTTACGTATGAAAAAGAAGACGGCACAGACCTCATTAGGCGTGCAAAAGATACGCTGAACATTGCAGCTGACTATTACTTAAACACCCTCACTTACTTGGGTGTTGACATGACATACATAGGAGACAGAGAAGATTTAGGCAGTGGATTCCCTGCATCCAAAGTATCTACAGGAAACTACACAGTTTGGAATGCAAACTTAAGTACGACACTGTACGATCAATACAAAGTTGCGCTACATGCAAAAAATCTATTTGATAAAGAGTATTCATCTATTTATGGCTATGCTTCAGAAGGAAGATCGATTTATATTGACTTAAAATACACATTTTAATCAGACAACAATAAAAGAAAAAGGAGAAGAGAATGCATCAAATTTTACCTGACTGGTACAGCAAATATAAATTTTTTAATTCTCTTTTTTTAGGTCTCAGCATCGGCAGCATATTTACTATCTATGCTCCCTTAGACCCATCCGTATACTCCATAGGTGGTATTGCGTTGGCCCTAGGTATGCTTATTGTGGCTAGGCTTTATCATCACATTCTCACCATGCAATGGTTTTTCAGAATTTCACTTTTTGTTGAGATAGTGTTGCTTCTTGCTATTGTCTACTTTATGCTCTACCCTTACCTTTTTCAGACAGCACTTTTTGTTTATGCCGGATACCAAATCACATTTATCTTTGGCTCATATCTGATAAGAGCAGAAACACTTTTACTCGAAAAAGATACACTCTTAACAAAAATTGATACAGCAAAACAGTTGGGATATCTTTTTGGCATGGGGATCTCTTATTTTTTCTATAAAATACTTGCCTACTATCACATTACAGGCAAACAAAATCAAGTGTATGATTTGCACTATCTTCTTCTACTTATTGAGGTGATTGTTATTGTTCTTATTGTTAAAAGCTTTAGAGGTCGGACTCAATAACTGCATAGTCATCTTTGTATCTGTTTGACTTACCACCTCTGATGGGTCTTGAATACTCATAGTATTCGTACAAGTCTCCCTCTACATAGACAGTGGTACCTACTCTTGCCCACTTGTACATCTTTCTCGCAAAAGACTTACCGAGCCTAATGCAGCCATGTGATGCAGGACCTCTGGCCACATACCCTTGATGCATAGCAATGCCCGAATTGGTCAATCGCATCATGTATGGCATCTTCGCCCCACCACTTGGCTTAGGCCAAAGATTAGAGACATGGTGTCTTTTTTTCTGCATAATGGAATAGATACCATTGGGTGTTTCTCTTCCTTTTTTTCCTGTAGAGATGCGTCCTTCAAAGACAATGTATCCATCTTCCATAGCATAGGCTTTTTGGCTCGAAATATCTATCACTATCTCCTTCTCTTTTGCCTGCAAAGAGAGTTGAAAAAGAAGTGTAATCATTGCTAATTTAAAAAGTATATTATTCATCATTTAATTTTTGCCTCTATATATGCACAAGCTCTTGCATGTGCAGGATCTGTTGCTTTGTGCTTAATATTTCCAAGATTAATAGTAATGTCTGTTCCGCTGATCGCCCCTGATGTATCTGTAATGGCAGCACAATCACAATCGGTATTGATGTTTTGTATCACTTTTCCTGAGGCAAGGTATTCCAAGTTGTCTCTGCCATTTCCCGTAAGTGCATCATCTATTTTTGCGTTGCTCACATCACTTGGTCCTTCATTGTCTACCGTAAAACAGTATCGAATAATGGCACCAGGTATACGCTTGGCCCCATTGGTCATATTGATAGGATCTGACTTTGCCATAGACAACTTGCCCATTGTAAGTTTGTGCGGACAAGGCCTGCTTGTTCCGTTCCAGTTCTTTCCTGCATTTTGATTGTTGTATATGGAGGTGATTTCACTGTTACTCAATGCGCGTTTGAAGATAATAAGCTCATCCAGTATGCCTTCCCAGTCCTGAGAAGCAGAGAACCCACCACCCACATTGTCTTGCTCTTGCCCTAGGATAATAGCACCTATATTTAAAGCCCTAGGTGCATTACCAATTTTGCAATCTTTTTCTTGTCCATTCTGATATAAACATGTGGTGTCTCCTCTTCTTCTCCAGACCAAATGTTGCCAAGTGTTGTTGTTAATATTGGATGTATTAATCGAGGGTTGTCCCGACCTAAGATAGGGGTTGAATGTTGTAGAGTTATTGAACCAATAGATAAGCTCATTATCACTGTTACTTCCAGCACCAGACAAAATAGCCCTTCCGCTTGAGCTGCTTCCTTTATGCCATACTGAAATGGTAAAATTTGTTGCCCCGTCTAAAGCAGCTTTAGGAAGTGACATATAATCTGTCGCACTACTCACGCGTAAATCTGCTGCATTACAGACTTTTCCTTCTACAGCCACAACATTGTGTCCTGTACCATGTTTATTGCTATGAGAATCTTTCACTTCACCTGAAGTGCCATTCCAAGAAGCTTCATCAAAATGCCACTCCGAATAGCCATAATCAACAGGAGGCACTGTCGCTTTAATGGTGTAGAGAATATCTTTTGTAGCATCAAAGGTTGCTGTACTGTTGTAGGAGTGTTCATCATAATGAGAACTGTCTTCCTGTACACCTACAGTAGCAGAAGAACCATTCACGCTACTGCTACTGTCGTATCTAAATCGTATGGCACCACTCTTATAAAGAACCACCTGAAAGCTGTAGGCACCACTGCTTGGATAATGTGGCACACTGTTCCACGAGACAACAAAATGCTTGTTGCTTCCAGAGCCGCGTGTACCATATTTGATACTCCCTCCACTACCAGGATTTAAGTCATCCCAGTAGGCAGTAATGGTGTCATGTCTGTCCCCATAAGGTAAATGTGCATTGTTATACGCTGGCGTAATGCTGTTGTCAAATGAGATATTTCCATTAGAATCAATATTGACATGGGTGTAAACTATGCCCCCAAAAGTAAAATTAAAACCTAAGGGCACATTTTCATCAATAGAGTCATCCAATACATTGCCAGAGGTATGCCTGTCTGAATGATAGGCTGTTGTCACATTTTCGAATGCTGTCTGTGCAACCACACTTTTTTCAAGATCCTGAAGTGGTGCAGCTGCTACATATAATGTACAGACCCATAAAGAGGCTAAGTATCTTATAGATTTTCTCACAACAGAACCCCAATTATCATATTATTTTACTTTCGCATCAAAGATGACTATACACTCTTTTGTGCTTTGTAGTATGCCGCAATTTATTTCAGCTTTTGTACCATCGAATGTACCTTCATCTGCATCAGAAGCATCGGTCAAAGATTTTTGTGACCCACTGTTTATAGAAGGTGTTGTAACTTTTAATGTGTTTGCAACCCACTCTAAATCAGAAGGCAAAGTGTCTTTTAATTTAACATTTTTAAATCGAATAAGGGCCGCATTTTTACTTCTAAGTGTATAGCGAATAATTGCACCTGGAATTCGCTTAGGGTTTGATGTTCCATTTATGGGGTCTGAAACGACAGAGGATGATTTTACAATCGTAGGGACACAATGAAAAAGAGCAGATGTTGGCGTAATAACGATACTACTTTGGTCTGCACGTTGCCAGTAGAGAAAGTAGTTATCTCCTCCTCCACCCTCTTCCATGTTGTATCTTATTTTGTGCCACCCTTGTGTTGCCTGAACATATTTAACAAATCTTGCCTTGTTGCTTTTTCCGTGTCCACTGTACCACCCTGTAACAAATACATCATCTATAAAAAGCTCTAGTGCATCATCACCATCAATTCCAAATTTATAGATTCCTGCTGCAGGAAAATAGATATATCCAGTAAATACTGCAAGATAACTATCGTCAGTACCGCTATGATAAGGATCATTATTGCTACCACTTGATGTATATATTCTATCTACATAGCCACTACCATGAAAATATTGATCTTTTGCATATGTATTGATCAGTGACTGATACTGAGACCTGCTCGTAGGGTGTCCTGCATTGTTTGTGAATGTCTCTAGTCCTAATTTTTGTACTGGCGTAGGGCATGCCGGTGTAGTTCCGTTTGCATTCACTGGAATAGGAATATAAAGAATATCTTGCGATTGATTGATGGCAGACTTGTATGCATGCTGGTCATAATGTGAACCATCCTCCTGTACGCCTACAGTTGCACCACCATAACTTGTTCCATCTGCACTGCTCCCAGCTAAATACCTAAGGCGTATTCCTCCATCTTCATAGAGAACCACTTGAAAACTATAGCTTCCGCTATTGGAATAATGAGGAACACTGTTCCATGATATAATAAGGTGCTTGTTTGAGCTGTTTCCTAGTGTTTGATACTTAATCGTACCGCCACTGTTCCTGTTCATGTCATCCCAATAAGGGAAAATGAATTGTGATGCATGCGAAGCAGCCAAAGCTGTATTGTTGTATTTTGAAGAGATATTGTTGAATGAAATATAGCCATTCGAATCAATATAGACTTTTGTATAGTTGGTATTGTTAAAACGAAATGTAAAGCCTATGTCTATTTGCTTAACGGCATCATCGCTTGCATTCCAATTGGTGCTAGGGCTCTCAAAAGATGTTTGAGGTACTAATTTTTTTACCAGATACGTTAGTGCTGCGGCACTTAAATTAGAGATGGATAGAGAGAAAAGTATGATAAAAAAAAAGAATTTCTTTACCATGACATCTTCCGAACAATGTCTTTGAGGTTCTCTTGATCAAATTTCATTTTGAACTGCAGATAAGGACCCTCTATTCTGTAGGTCTGGAGTGAGAAGTCTCTGTCTTCAAAGCCATCCCAGTTGTACCCAAGCGTAAGAACCATGTTGTCAAAAATATTATAGCCTATGTAGAGTCCAAAGCCATAGTCCCAATTTTCTGCTTTTTGTGCATAGAGTATAGATGTCTGGAGTCCTACTTCAACTTTTTCACTGACATCATATCTGCTATCTACACCAAACAATTGTGTTACACCTTTATGCTCATACTCATCAATCGTATCTATCACATATTTAAACCCATGTTGCAGAGAAATTTCTGTCTTCTGATTTGGTGTGTAGTTAAAGAGTAGATTGTTGATGATTTTTTGTGTATAAAAATTCTCCTCTTTGGTATGATGTTTTGTGTGCACAAGGTCTAGCTTTTCAAGTATGATATAGTCTGTCTCTTCTGGTCTATAAGCCAAGGAGATACGAAGGTCTGCATCTTCCTCATTTCCTTCACCCAAAAGGTCTTCAAGCTTGTTATAGCCACCACTCAATGCAAAAGCAAGGTCACTACTTTGTTGTACATAAACCCCTGCAGTCACGTTCTGCTTCTCTTCATCTTTGGCGTCTCTGTATTCTCCATTAATTGTAGCCGACCATGTTTCAGCCATATAGCCTATCCCGAGCCTATACGCATTGAAATCCTTGTACTCTTCACTCATGTTTCCATCAACAATTTCACCTCTTTCAAGGCCTATGTTAAAGTTCCAGTGTTTGCTTAAATTAAAAGTCTGTATAGCGCCAATGGTATTGTAGACTCTGGTGACATCATTCTTATATGCTGACTCTGTTGCATTCTCAAGCGTTAATCCACTCCAAGGGCGATATCTCATCCCTAGTCTGCCAAGCTCATGCTCGTCTAAGCCTTTTGCCCACTCGTAGTTTCCAAACAATGACAAGTCAGAACGAAGGGCCACATCGAACCCTGCTTCAGTTCTTGTTGGGAATACTTCATCTTCATCTTTACCAAATGTCTGATCATGTGCCACATGCAATCTTAGTCTTTGATCAAAGAGTGCATATGTCGCACCAAAGAGCATTTGATGTGATGCACTTGTTTGTGTGGCATTGGCATATCTATAACCTGTATAGGCCGACCAATCCATGTTGTTTATCTCTGTTCTGAATTCCACAACATCGCGATGCTCATTGGTCAAAAGACTCTCATCTCTGTAGGCTGTGCCTCTCATAACCATACGGTTGGCAAATGTCTTTGAGGCATCAATACCTATTTTTCTTGTTGCACCAAGGCTTGCATTTGTCTGCCCTAGTCCAAAGCTGTCATCTTGTTCTCTGTAGTATGCTCTGGCATAAATGCCATTGTCTACATATTCTACTTCAAGAAGTTTTGCATCTCCATAGGTCGTGTTGCCATCTTGTGTTGTCTTTGTTTTTGCATACTCAGCTTTTATAATAGTACTTGTAGAGAGTTTTACAGTTGTGTCCACACCATACAGTTCACTTTTCTTTTTTGCATTGTCTTCATGTATATAGCTTGCTCCAATAATTTTTGCATTATCCAAACTCTTATATGCCACTCTACCACCATAGGTATAGTGCTTACTTCCATCACCATTGGTTTCATAATTCACCACTATGTATCTTGGGTTGAAGTTCTTGTCATTACTATAGACAGGCTCTTTGAAGTAGAGTGTACCCCTGTTGTAATCTACTTCATAGTCTCTAAATCTCTGCATCACTTTTGTCTCGATAATCTTTTCACTGTGATACCTGTCTCTTACTTCAATGACAACTCTCTCTGAGTTCTCTTCGATGTCTCTATTTCTTAAGTGATAATATCCAGAAGTTCCATCGCCTCTTAGTTCATCTCTTGCAAAAATATTATCTGTATTGGCTACAAATGCTACCGCCTCTACTTTGTCACCATGGTATTCACTTTTTATACCCGTCATGTTTCTAGAGTACATAGAGAGCTCAGTGACTGTCATGTCCGTGTTGAAGTCGCCAAACATTGCTGAAAAATTGTCTTTTTCTATTTTTAGATAGAGTTTCTTTCTGCTGGCAGCTTCATAGTTTTGCAAGGAGCCATCATTATAAAGTGTGTAATACCTGCCTGGATCTATTTGGTCAAAGAATTTTGAATTTTTTGTATCTTTTCCACTGTCATACGCCATCGTTAAAAGCCATTTGCCTTTTACTTTTCCTTTGGCAAAAAATGAGACTCTGCCTTCAGTCACAACCTTATCTTTAGTGCCCTTTAGATTGAGTGACTCCTTATGGCCCTTAAGTGTGTTGTAGCCCACTGAGCCCTCAGCAAAACCAACCATAATCCACTCTCTAAGCTTAGGCTTGAGCCATGCCCTAATCACTTCATCTCTTTCAAAGATATTGAAATGCAAAGAGACTGTTCCCGATTGTGTTGTAGGTTGCAGTTTTATATACGCAATACCGTTGGAATCGATGGTATATTTATCGCTTCCTCCACCTTGATTGTTTATATTTAAAGGGTCATTCTGCAAAAGATCTATAGAGGACTGAGACCTGTGAGGAAAGTCTACACTAAAGACGCCAGTGGCCCCTGCCCTTAAAGGCTTCCCATCCGCATCTATAAATCTTACAGCAATCACAGGAGGATGTATACCATCTGCCAAGAGAGAAGAGCTTTTAGGTACATACTCAACCCTGACAGGTACCGTAGAAACATGCAACTCTCTCGTCAGTGTCTTGACAAGGGTTTCACCATCATAAAGCTTAACAACAATGGTATTGGCTTGATTTAAAAGGTCAACACCTTTATAGACAGCAATCACTGTTGAGGCATTAATATCACCTTTTTCTCCATTAAAGTTTAATATATTGACCTCGCCACCATTCAAGAAAACTTTTGCCTTGTGTGTCTTGTCGTGTGCAATGGCAATACCGATACTAGGTATACCCGGAATATACCCTTCTGGTGGCCAGATAATCTCCTCTTTTCCTTTATATCTGTTAGCACTTATAGCCGTATATTTCGGCATCTCCATAGAGAGGCTTTTCTCTGTATTGTCAAAAATATCAGCTACTTTACTCGCAGGCTTTGTTCTGTTTTCCTCAGCACCCTTTACTGCTACTTCAGCCTTCTCATATACAACAATTTTATCTAGACAGAAATCTGTACGTTTTAGTGCGCCTCTGCCCATATTGACAAATTGTGAAAAATCTCTTCCCGCAAAACGGCTATTGTTTGGATTGTCTCCCATGACATAACCACTCGGCAAAAGCTCTTTGTCTATCTGAACCACATGCGTTCCGGCTTTCACGCCTTCTATATGGTATTTTCCATTTCTGTCAGTAGAGACATATGTGCCATTCTCCAAATAGAGTCTGACATTTGCAATACCATGTCCTTTTTTATTGTTAGCATATGCACACTCAAACACTTGACCCATAATGATTCCATGGCTTCTCGTAAGCTCTTCTTCTATCTTTGTTGTGACAGATGCCTCTCTTGATCGCACAAGATGCAGACCATCTAACCATGCTCTGTTCGTAACTTCTCCAGCAACGACACCCGCAGTGACTTCTGTAACAAAAGTAATTTTTTTACTGCTTGTTTTTTCAAGTAGTGGTATTCTGTAAATAATATTTTTTCCATCTGCAGAAATTTCTGGTATCACCTTTTGACCGTTAAGTTTTGAACTCTCTTTAATATATTTAAGTCCAAGAGGAAGATGATCAGTAAGGACTAAATCTTTTCCTTTTGTTGTTCCGTCATTGTGTATAGTCAGCGTATACTTTAAGAGTTCACCTACGCTTGAGACAATCTTGTTGACTTCTTTCTCAACCCAGATGACTGCTCTTTCATTATCAACAGGAATATCAATGAGTTGCAGTGGGCCTCCATTATGAATAAAGCCCTCTCCGTAAGACAATAGATTTTTAGTTGTATAGCCATATTGTGTTAATTCCGTTGGCGTAAAAACCGAAGGGAAAAAATATTTTTGATTAGGGTCTTTAACTTCTATCCTATAGGTTCCCTGAGGAATAATACCAAACCTAAATTCTCCCTTGTTGTTTGTGGTCACGCGCTTCTCAACAATACCACTTTTTTGATGTGTAGTTTTACTGCTTTTATACACTTTACTCTGTGCTGAAGTTCTCACAAGCGTCACTTCCATGTTCGGAAGAGGTGTACCATCTTGTGCCAAAAATACATGAGAGTAAGGAACAACTTCTGCACTGTCTACCATCATAAGGTTTCCATTGTCCAGATAACTCACATCAATTTTGTCTCCAACATTTACATGCAACAATCCATCTTTAGGCGCACTGTTTTGTGTCGTAAGGTTTAGATATCCTGTAAAGACGCCTGTATTTGAGCTAGTCTCAACCAATCTCAGTATTTCTGTATCACCCGAAGATGTCACTACAGTGACTTCAAGAAATTCAACCACATTGGCATTTGTATTTTGATCCGAATCAATCACCTTGAGTACCATAAAATCATTGGCATCAAAAATAGCGGCATCTTGTAAAGCACTATGCGTAGAGATATCTACTGCTGTACCGTCACCCAAATGAGCCGAAGGCTGTGTGTGCCAATTTCCATTGCTGTCTTGATAGCTACTCTGGCCTATAGTGTCATTTCCGCCTGCACCCTCTGCTAGGCGAAAAAGTTGTACTTGTGCTTTTGATTTTTCAATAAGATAGTTGACGTTGTTTGAACTACTATTTTTATCGAGATTTGAATCTTTATAAAGCACTGTGGCTGTGTTTGTTATTGTATCTCCTACCTCTGCAGCAAAAGACGAAGTAGTAAAAAAGAGGAAAAATGAGAGTACGATACCCCAAATGATCATAGCAGCTTTTCTGCTATCAGCACTTGAGGCAAAAGTCCTAGAATTTTGGCAACACTCCCCCGTTTCAACCAAAGATATGACCGAAGCTGGGGAGGTATTGTTGTGTATTCTAAAAAATTTGCTCATGTTAAATCTATATAATGTTAACCTCAAATGATAAACAAGAGTGGTTTTTCGTTGCTGGTGCCACTGGTGCATTAATGTCACCCGAAGTGATTGCTACATTCTGCCCTGCTCCTGTATTTGTAGGTGTACTTGCTGTACCTGTCACTGTATTACCAGCACCTGGAGTACAATTACAAGCTGTATCACCCACATTAGACTGAAGATTAATGTTAGCTACTGTTGCACCATCAAGCTCAGCAGAAAGTGTATCTGCAATGTTCAATGCCGTTGCATTACCAGAACCTGAGTTTTCAATATCGAAAACATAGACTAAAGTTGCACCTGGAATACGCTTCGCGGCTGTAACGGCACCGTTTACAGGATCCGTTTTTACACATGAAAGTTTCTTAAGTGCGAGTACTGCTGCCTTGATGATATACTCACCTTTTGCACCATACTTACCATCATAGTTACCATCGATATCTGGTGCATCACCAAAAAGGTCTGCAAGTACAATATCAACTACATTTTGATTGTCTACACCAGCCGTAGCTGATTCACCACTGTCTGCCATCAATACGATGTCACCAAGGTCTCCATTCACAACACCCGCTGCTGGAATATCACATCTAACTTCAACAGAGATATTTGACTCTTGAGGTATTGTTGTACCAGCAGTCACATCTGTACCGGCTAAAAATGTTTTACATGCTGCTGGATCAAATTGATCACCTGTACGGTTCATTACCGAAGCCAATGTAAAACTTTGTGCTGCGTTTGTATCGTTTCTTACGTTAAAAGTAAGTACTGCCTGTGAATCACCTGGTGAAACCTCAGTGGCTGCAGTCGCTGCGTTTTGGACAATAACATCTATTTTTTTATCCACCTTAAATACATCGTCATTTGACGCTTCTGTTCTTGTGTTTGTACCTACTGTATATGACAGTGTTGCATTGTTCGTAACATCTGTCCCCGCTGTTGTTGCAGCATTTGCTGTAACAACTCCCAATAGCATTGCTATTATTAATACTTTTTTCATATTTAACTCCTTGTCATGAATATTGTTTGCCTTCTCTTCGACAAGCTCAAAGACCTTTGAAGTCTTTCAGTTTGTCGAAGGCTTGAGCACCTCTTAAGACCTAACCCTTAAAGCAAACCATCTCAATGAGCTGCTTTAAGGGTTAGTATCTATCTTTTAAATCAACCTTGCTTTATATTGCACTGTTGTTTTTTTACCGCCCTTGAGCTTTTTAATCACCCATTTTATGGTTGTGTACTCAGATGGCATAGCTTTTCTAATCTTCTTTGTTTTCTTATCTCTTAGTAAAAGTTTTTTTGGCTTCTTAAATGTTTTGCCTCCGTCAATAGAGTATGTAATAGCACATTTGCTTTTACATTTTGCAGATTTTTTAATATAGTGCATATATTTTGATACTGCATTTACAACCACTAAATTTTCTGCTTTCTGGTTACCGTCATTGGCCAAAGTATTTCTATACATCACAACAGATCCAGGGACTACCTTCTCGGTCTTTATCCACTTTTTCTTTTTTGACTTTTGAAAAGACTGTGACACTATACTTACTTCAGCATACGCTGTAGCAGACAATAGCACTATCGCCATAAACAAGCTTTTAAATGTTTTGTTCATGTAACTCCTTTTTATTGATCGAGGAAAACCTCTTAAAATACTAAAGATAGTACTTTAAGAGACTCTCTAGTCTATTTCTACATCAAACTCCAAGAGGTGTGTATCTGCCTCTGTCATATTTGAAACCGGCACAGTAATTACTCCCGATACTATATGACCCGTATCGGTTAGCAAATAGCCATCTAGTTTCATACTGCTTGCTACATAAGTTGTTCCTGCTGGAACAGCATCTTTTATAACAATATCTGATGCTGTTCCGGTGCCCAACACTTTGGCCACTATCTTGTAGTGTATTATACTTCCCTTATATGCCTTGTCGCTTGAAAGTGTGGCTGTTTTTTCCAAAGCTACGCTCATCGCTGACATCTTGTAGGTACAAAATGCCTTATCGACACCTCCCTTGAATCCATCAACAGCAAAGTAAGCACCCCTGTCATAAATTTGGCCAGGCACACCTGAGCCACCTATTGTAGACTTCGCCTCTATGCCGTTGTCTGAATCTAGCCAGGTTGCAGCATTGGGAATATCACTCACGAAAAAAAGTAAAACGTCACCATCCGCACTCACATTGATATCGTTCACTTGAATATCATTGCTGTCAAAAATACCATTTCCATTGTTGTCCGTATAAACAAGAGGATTGTCAACTTGAGAACTTGTCGTGTTGCTCTCTGTCGACAAACTAAACTTATCCATACCATTTCCAATATTTTTTAAAACAATAGGTAGCGCTTGTCTTGTTGCACCTTTCTGAACAGTAAAAGGCTCAAGCATTTGACACTCAAGCTTTAAGTCAATGAGTTGATCAACCACATCTATCAGCGTGTTGCTCTGTGTTGCAAAATTCCCACTGCCCATGTTGTACTGAAGCGTTGCAATATTAATTATTTTCGTTCCGGCCAATATGCCTTTAGAAAAAAGAAGGCTACTGGACAATACAAACAGTGCTAGCAGCTTCATACTTAATTTCATTTTTTCAGACTCTTTTTTTAATTTTGTTACCTAGAAATAAACCATAATATTTTATCATAATATTTTCTAAAATTGATTAATATCAAAATTTATTCATATTTAATTCATACTCAATAGATAACTATAGTATAAAAATGTCAAAAAATGTCAAAACGGAACTTTAAATATTTCTTGCTATGATTATGTTTAAAATAAGATTGGGTTATGCTTTTTAAAACAAGGGGGAAAGTAAAAATGAGTCAGAATTATACAAGCTATGAAAAGGTTGATCAAGAGCAGCTAAAGAACGACATAGAGAGTGCTAAGAAGGATATAGGCGATCCTACTTGGGAGGATTTTCAACATCTTTTAAAACTTGAAAAGTGGGGGCGACTATCTGCTGGTTTAGGTTATTTTATTATTGCTGTTGTAAGTTTTTATTCATTGTCAGGATTTTCTTTTTGGATACCGGCAATTGTTGCAGCTACACTCATAGGTGTAGGCAATGTTGGCAGATGGGCAAATGTTACACATCCTATACTTCATGGCTCTTATGACAAAGTGCCTAACATACCTTTTAAGTACACAAAAGCGGGCTACGCAAGAGGTAATAACAGGTTTCTTCATTGGCTAGACTGGATTACACCTGAAGCATGGGAATTTGAACACAATGTCATGCACCATTATCACTTGGGCGAAGATGATGATCCGGATAACGTAGAGAGAAATATGCAGTGGCTCATTAAATCAAAAACGCCTATGTGGGCTAGATATCTATTTGTCTTTCTTTTTGCTGGTACATGGAAGCTTACTTACTATGCACCCAATACATTAAGAATACTAGAAAACAAAGAGAGAAGAAAAAACAAAGAGCCTGAATTAAAAGAGTACGACTGGAGTCCTTTTACTAAAAATGGTAAAACACTTTGGACAAAATATGTTCTCCCTTATGCTGTCGTGAACTTTATGCTTATACCTCTTCTTTTTATTGTTTTTGGATGGGAAGGTGTCATCAATGCACTTATCATAAAAATCATGGCAGAATATATTGCAAATCTACACTCATTCATGGTCATTGTTCCTAACCATTCTGCTGGTGATATTTACCAGTTCAGCACACCACATAAAACACAAGGTGAGTTTTATCTTAGGCAAATTATGGGTAGCGTGAACTATAAAACGGGGACGGATCCTATAGATTTTGCACATGGATGGTTGAATTATCAAGTAGAGCATCATATTTTTCCTAACATCCCTCTCAGTCAGTATCAAAAGATACAGCCCGTCATTAAAGATATTTGTAAAAAACATAATCTTGAATACAGACAAGAGAGCGTCTTTAAGAGAATTATGATGACTGCTGATCTTATGGTTGGTAAGACACAGCTTCTTAAAGTTGAAGGTGTCTAATTGAGCGGTAGAAAACGTGCAGAAATAAGCTCTGGACTCCGTGTTAAAATTGTACTTAAAAAAGACCAACGCAGTGGCACTTTAACTGAGGGGATTGTAAAAAATATACTTACGAATTCCCCTACACATCCTCACGGTATCAAAGTAAGACTAGAGGATGGCTCTGTAGGCAGAGTAAAAGAAATTCTCTAGTCTCTACTTTATCAATTCTAGTTTTGCATCTCCACCTAAAAGCACATCTTTCACCCATGCTTTAGCAATCTTTCCATTCTTGGCAAGTTCAAATTGTATGTCTCCCTTTCCGTTCTTAAAAGACTCTTGAGAAAACCTTGCTTTCATTTTATATGGGGCTATCCTCTTTATGGTCGCATACCCATTTTGACTCTCAAGGCCTGCAGAATAAATTTTCTGATTATGCTTATAGGTGTGCAAATTATAGTAGAGCGTCAAGAGATCATTGTGTGCTTTAAACGGTAACTTCTTGACCTCTTTTTTAGTCAATTTCCCATGCTTGTCGTACTTAATATAGGTTTTAGTGATGGTGCTTCCTTTAAAAACATAACTCTTCTTAACGCGCACTATCCCTTTTCTTTTTTTTGTCACTGTGTAGGATGTTGGAGAAAAAATACCATTCTTTATTTTTCCTTTTGAAACCCTCACTTCTATTCTGTTGCCCAAAAGCATTTTTGCTAATCCTCTTGGCTTTACAACAGAGCTAATGGTATAGTTATTCTTTTTCTTCGTTACATTATTTACAATTTCACCCACTGAACCAAGAATACCAAAGCTACCTTTGTATCTGTCTGTGGTTGTGCTTCCAAATGTAAACACTGACAATAGTATCATCATTAAATATTTCATATGCACTCCGTTTTTTCTTTAGTGTAATGCTCTTTTGTGTGGAAAAGGTGGATTTCACTCTTTTTTGCCCAATATAGGGCTACACGTCGTGTTTAAGCACATCCTCTATTGCATCTCTGCCTATAATTCTAATCAGGTTGGTTGAGCCTTGCACTCCCCCTGCTCCCATTGTGACGATAAATTTTTTATTTTTATCTATTCTCTTTTCATCCACAAGTTTTTTGACAAAGTCATAAAGAAGTTTTGTTGGATTGTTTGGATCTTCCATAACAAAAAGTGGATGCACGCCCCACACAAGACTTAATCTCCTGTGTGTCTTTAGGGAATGAGAGACTGCGTAGATGCTTTTTTGTGGCCTATACCTAGAGAGTACCTGAGCGCTATACCCTGACTTAGTAAAGGCAACCAAAGCTTCTTTGTTTAAATTGGAAGCAAGCTGTACGGCCGCCTTTGCCACTGCGTCAGAATCATTAAGGGAATCAAAGTTTTTGTTGTACCGATAGTCCAACTCTACATCTTTAATCGTATCATGAAGTACTTCTACTGCCTCAATAGGAAACTTACCTACCGTTGTCTCATCACTCAACATAACTGCATCTGTACCATCATAAACAGCGTTGGCAATATCACTCACTTCTGCCCTTGTCGGAAAAGGATTGTACTTCATTGATGTGAGCATTTGTGTTGCCGTAATAGAGGGCTTGTTGAGCTTGTTAGCGACTGATATGATATGTTTTTGAATACGCGGTAACTTGGTGAGTCCAAATTCGGCACCAAGGTCACCTCGAGCCACCATGACACCATCACTTATGTCCAGTATTTCTCTTAGGTTTTCAATCGCGCTGCCTGTCTCTATTTTAGAGATAACCATAGGATCAAAATGCTCTCTTTGCATAATTTCTTTTGCTTTCTTAATGTCTTCTTTGTTTTGTACAAATGAAAGTGCTACTATGTCTATATCGTTCTTTGCACCAAAAGCCAAATCTTCCTCATCTTTTTGCGTAATAGCAGAAATAGAAAGTTTTGTTTTAGGGAAATTAACCCCTTTTTTGGAACTCAATTCACCATCATTTAGTAATTTTAGCTCAAGTCTGTCATCACTTTTGCTTACAACAACCGATCGCACTGTACCATCTGCAAAAAAGACCTCTTCTCCCACATTGACCATATCTATAATAGAAGGATAAGAGATATCTAAAACCATGTCGCTACTCTCGTCAATGGTTTTAGAGAGGAAGAGCGTCTCACCCTTTTTAAATTTCAACACACCTTTAATGGTACCTATGCGCACTTTAGGGCCAGAGATATCTTGT
Source organism: Lepetodrilus galriftensis (assembly GCA_032361785.1). NCBI lineage: Eukaryota > Metazoa > Mollusca > Gastropoda > Lepetellida > Lepetodrilidae > Lepetodrilus > Lepetodrilus galriftensis. The sequence goes on along the minus strand of JAUTBZ010124462.1, from coordinate 6,505 downwards.
AGAATAGCTACCTCTTTATTAAGTTCTTTTGAGGCTTGGCGTATTTTTTGAATATTATCTGAATGGGTTTGATGGTCACCATGCGAAAAATTTAGCCTAAAAACATTCACACCCTTTATAATAAGTTTTTTGATGATATCGATGTCTGATGTTGCCGGACCTAATGTAATGACTATTTTAGCGCGTCTCATGGTGTTATCTCCCTATTTATAAACTACTCATGTCATTATATGAAAAAAATTTAAGACTGAGGTATACTTTTCTGGATATATTTTATTGTTTTTAAATGAAATTTTTAATTTTGAAGTGGCTCCGGCACCAGGATTCGAACCTGGGACCAAATGATTAACAGTCATCTACTCTACCGCTGAGCTATGCCGGAACGTGTGGTTGAAAAAGCAATGTGCTTGTTTCGTGGGTGAGATTATAGTAAAAAAGTGTTTTAATGTCAAGAAATATTAAGATTTTTTTAAAAATTCAATGCCATTTGTCTGAACGCACTCTATCTTTTCTGCTTTTATCAGTTTTTTTACCCTCATTTTACTCTCTTCATCAAAAAGAATATTGATGTCATCTTCTGTCAATGGACGCTTATGAAGTGTCTGCAATATCTCACTTTCACTGTAAGATGATGGCTTGGAAACCACTGATTTTCTTGATGCAATATAGAGGGGTAAACTGCTGTCAAAAAGATGACTTATTGTTCTTAATTCTTCATAGCTTACAGGCTTTACATCAAAGGCTGGAGGCCTGTCAATGGTGCCCATATCGATTCTTGTGGGTTTTAATATTAATAAATATTCATTTAGCTTTTCTATCTCTTCTTTGCTGTCATTTAAGTTTTTAACAACCAAGATTTCAATGATGAGCGGACCATGATAGCGCGCACTAAAACTTAACATGCCCCTCTTAATCTCTTCGACATCAATGCCTGCATGTGAACGGTCTAGCTTCTTAAGGCATTTTTGAGATGCACAATCCAAAGAGAGTTTCACTTCATCAAATTTAAGGAGTGCTTCTTGCACTTTAGGGTCCGATATTTTAGATGCATTCGAGAGAATAAGCGTTTTTGTTTCACCTTTAATCTTATTAATTTCATCCATAAGCTCAGAAAGATAGGGGTAAAGCGTAGGTTCACCGTTTGCCGTAATGGTCATAAAGTCAATATCATTATGGCTCTTTAGTGCCTCAGTGACTGCCTTAACAATTTCTTCTACTGAAACAACTTCATCAAAGCTATCCATTGTTTCAGCAGGATCAAGCTCGCAATAGAGACAGTCAAAATTACACTGCTTCTTTCCAGGACTAAGGTCTATCCCAAGAGACTTACCAAAACGTCTAGAATGAATGGGTCCGAAGATGATATTGCTCATGTTATTTGCCAGAAACTCTTTGGCACTCTTTAACAAAATGGATGGCGTTCTCTACGGGTACGTCAGGGAGTATTCCGTGTCCAAGGTTGAAGATATGTTGCTTGCCGCCCATAATCTCTTGTATGGCCTCTACGCAAGCTGTGGTTGCCTCTTTAGAATAAAGTCTGCATGGCTCCATATTTCCTTGAAGGACATACTTGTCTCCCAGCTTCTCTTTGGCCATCGCCATAGGGGTTCCCCAATCTACGCCAAATACATCAAAGTTGCCATAGACAAGCCCACGTTCTATAAAGGATGCAACACCCTTAGGGAACATAATAATAGGCGTATCTGGGTATTTAGACTTTAAGTAGTCTGCTATCTCAACCATATACTTCCAAGAGAACTCATCATATTTACCTGGCTCAATTGCTGCTGCCCATGAATCAAAGATTTGTACCACATCTATGCCTGCTTCTATTTGCTTTTCCATATAGAGTTTAACAACTTCCGTTACTTTTGCAAGAATGTTGTGTAGCAATTCTGGGTTTGAGTACATCATCTTTTTACACAGATTGTACGTTTTGGTACCTTGTCCCTCTATCATGTAGGTTGCCAGTGTCCACGGCGCTCCTGTGAAGCCTATGAGGGCTATGTTGTCTCCTCTGTCATCCAATTGCTTACGAAGTAGTTTGATGGTGTCAAATACATAAGTGAGCTTACTGGCTGCCTCGTCTCCTCCTATGAGCTTGTCTAGGTCTGCTTGACTCGTAAGTGGGTCAGAAAACTTTGGGCCTTCGCCTTTTACAAAACTCAAGTCCATTCCCATCTCATCTGGTATGACCAAAATATCTGAAAAAAGAATGGCTGCATCTACACCCACAATATCGAGTGGCTGAATGGTAACTTCTGCTGCTTTTTCAGGTGCATGACAAAGATTAAGGAAGTTTCCTGCTTCTGCTCTTACTGCCATATATTCAGGAAGGTAACGTCCCGCCTGTCTCATCATCCATACTGGTGTGTATGGTGTCTCTTTTCCTAAACATGCATCTACAAATATCTTACCCATTAGTGACTGTCTCCCTTATGTAAAAAATAGAGGGCAATTGATAGCCCCAATATAGACCCTGCAAAATAAAGCATCTCTATGGCTCCATTATACTCCGTATGTAAAACACGTTGAAAAAAGCTTACTACCAAAACCATTACAATGACTTTTGCCAACTTGTCTTTCAACTCATCCAGTGAATGGATTTCCAATATCTTAGAAGAGGCTGACCGCTTCGCTACATCTATTTCTGAAATGAAGAGCTCATAGAGTCCAAAACCAAAGATAAAAAGAACGATAGCCATAAGATAGAGATCGATTGCACCTATAAGGCCACTTACGATCTCTTCATGGAAATGCTCAGAATGAACATGATTGATATAGGTATTAAATACCTCTGTAACTACACCCCAAACATCCACACTTGCAACGATAAAAAGTGAAATACCACCAAGCATACTAAAAACAACTGCAAGAAGAACGAAAAATCTACTTCCCCATAAAATGTTCTCAAAAATATTTTCTAAAAATTTCAAACTCTACCTTTCTCTCTCTATCCACTTTAAAGCAATTCTTACTGCATTGGTTGCAGCACCTACTCTCACTTGATCGGCCACGCCCCAGATATGCAATATATTGTTTGCATAAAGATCTTTTCTAATACGCCCTACATATGTCTCATCTGTATCTGTAGAGATAATAGGCATAGGATACTTGTTATTTTCTATGTCATCTATGACTGTCACATTTTCAAAATTATCGAGTACTTCTCTTGCCTCTTTCACATTGACATCTACATTCTCTTTAAATGTAATTGTGATGGACTCAGAGTGGCTTCTTAAGACAGGAACACGCACACATGTTGCAGAAATGGCAAACTCTGAATGCATAATTTTATTTGTCTCATTTACCATCTTCATCTCTTCTTTTGTGTATCCGTTCTCTTGCGGAACATCTATCTGAGGAATAACATTTAGTGCAATTTGGTGTGAAAAAGCTTCTACTTTTGCCTCGTCTAGTTTAAATTTAAAGAAGGCTTCCATCTGAAGTACTAACTCTTTCATTCCCTCTTTTCCTGCACCGCTCACTGCCTGATATGTACTCACATCTATCCTCTTGATACCATAAAGGTCATCAAGTGGTTTGAGTAGTTGAACCATCTGTATGGTTGAGCAATTAGGGTTTGCAATAACCCCCGTATCTTCCCACAATTCTATATCTTCAGGGTTCACTTCTGGAACCACTAAAGGTACCTTGGGGTCCATTCTAAAATGCGATGTATTGTCTATGACTACGGCACCCGACTCCACTGCATATTTTGCATATTTTGCCGAGATGCTTCCACCTGCCGAAAAGAAAGCAATATCAATCTCTCGTCCCTCAAAGACCTCTTCTGTGAGCTCTTCAATTCTGTAGGTTTTGCCTTGGCACATTATATCTTGGCCTGCACTTCTTGCACTGGCAAGAGGAAGCACTGTTGCAATAGGAAATTTCATCTCTTCTAGTACTGTAAATAACTCTTCGCCCACAGCCCCGGATGCTCCCACGACTGCAATATTATATTTTTTTTGATTCGACATCTCTTGCCTCTCTCGTATCTATTTCTATTCTAAATCTAGTTTGTTTTCACCCTCAGGTGCAGACTCTCCGCCTTCGTTCTCTTCATTGTCTTCAGGCTTCTCTTCTTTTTGACACTTTGCCATGCTAACAACGATATCTTTCTTCTCTACAGAAACAATTTTAACACCCGAAGTATTTCTTCCGGCTTTTCTAATCGTTTCCATGTCTACACGAATCATCTTACCAATACTTGTTAAACACATCAAGTCTTTGTCCTCTTCTACAAAAACAACACCTACAACATCACCTGTTTTGGCTGTCAATTTCATAGAAATAACACCCTTTCCTGCTCTGTTTTGCTCACGATACTCGCTTGCTGTGGTACGTTTTCCAAGGCCTTTCTCGCTCAACATAAGAATTTCATCTTCTTCATTTTCTAGTGTTGTTGCTCCGCAAACATAGTCATCTTTTATCTTAAACTTGATTGCCGTAACACCACGTGCTACTCTACCTATCTCTCTTGCATCTTCTACTTTAAATCGAATACAGAGACCTTTTTTTGTTGCAACAAAGAGCCATTTAGTGTCTGGCTTCACAATCTTCGCTTCTACAATTTCATCTATCTCATCAAGATTAATCGCTCTTACACCATTGCTTCTTATGTTTGAGTACTCAGAAAGGTTTGTTCTCTTCACGATACCATTTTTTGTAAAGAAGACCAATCCCTTGTCATCATTGAAATCTGTTGTAGGGATAATAGCCATAATCTTCTCATCTTGCTGAAGATTAATCAAGTTCACGACTGCCTTGCCTTTTGCCGTACGTGAGCCTTCTGGAATACGATACACCTTCAACCAGTAGAGCTGACCTCTATTGGTTACAAACATTAATGTGTCATGCGTATTGGAAGTAAAGAAGCTCTCAATAAAGTCATCGTCATATGTCGTGACTGCTGTCTTTCCTTTTCCACCACGGTGTTGCTTCTCATACTGCTTCACAGGAACACGCTTAATGTATCCTCTGTGCGTAATGGTAACAACCATTGGCTCATTAGGGATAAGGTCTTCAATATCAATATCATCATAATCATCAATAATTTCTGTTCTACGCGGTGTTTTATATTTTTCACCTATCTCAACCAATTCATCACGAATAATAGTGTTGATTTTAGCTTCACTCTTAAGAATACCTTCTAGCTTCGAAATCAGTTTATGTAACTCAGCAAGCTCATTTTCAATCTTCTCTATCTCAAGACCAGTAAGTCTTCTTAGTCTCATTTCAAGAATGGCTTTTGCTTGTATCTCAGAGAGCTTAAAGCGTGCCATAAGATTTTCTCTTGCCTCTACATCATCTGCAGATGCACGGATAATTTTGATGACCTCATCAATATTATCTACGGCAATTTTAAGGCCTTCCAATATATGTGCTCTTGCTCTTGCTTTTTCAAGTTCGAAAATTGTTCTTCTAATAACCACTGTTTTTCTATGGTTCAAGAAGAGGTCAAAAAGTTCCATAAGTTTAAATACTTTTGGCTCTTTGTTGGCAATCGCGAGCATGATGATTCCAAAGGTAACCTGCATCTGTGTGCTTTTAAAGAGGTTGTTTAAAACAATTTCACTCATAGAGTCACGCTTTAGTTCCATAACAACACGGATACCTTCTCTGTCTGACTCGTCTCTGATTTCTGAAATACCCTCTATATGCTTGTCTCTTACAAGCTGCGCAATGTTTTCAATCAATCTAGACTTATTGACTTGGAAAGGGAGTTCATCAATAACGATAACTTCTCTGTTTCCTTTTTGCTCTATATGGGTTTTTGCACGTACCTTGATGCGTCCACGGCCTGTTGTATAGGCATCAGTAATTCCTTTTTTTCCAAAGATGATACCACCCGTTGGAAAGTCTGGCCCCTTCACTATTTTCATCATATCTTCAATGGTTGCGTCTTTGTTGTCAATACGTGTAATCAATGCCTCAATAAGCTCATCCAATCTATGTGGAGGTATATTGGTCGCCATTCCCACCGCAATACCGCTTGAACCATTTAGAAGTAAATTAGGTACACGTGCAGGAAGTACATCTGGCTCAATCATAGAGTCATCGTAGTTTGGTACAAAGTCAACTGTGTCTTTGTCTATGTCTGAAAGAAGTTCTTCTGCGATCTTTGTCATACGTGCTTCGGTATATCTCATTGCCGCTGCATTGTCACCATCAACAGAACCGAAGTTACCCTGACCGTCTACAAGCGGAGCCTGCATAGAGAAATCCTGTGCCATACGTACAAGCGCATCATACACAGAGTTGTCACCGTGCGGGTGATACTTACCGATCACATCCACGACGATACGCGCAGATTTCTTATACGGACTTCTGTGCGAAAGGTGCAGGTCGTTCATTGCATATAAAATTCTTCTGTGTACAGGTTTCAATCCGTCACGTGCATCCGGCAGTGCCCTACCGATAATAACAGACATCGAATAATCAAGGTAGCTCGCCTTGATACTGTCTTCTATCAATACCTCGTCGGTATTGTGACCATCTTCAA
>JAUTBZ010124451.1:0-15399 GCA_032361785.1 Lepetodrilus galriftensis | reverse complement strand
CGCATTCTATTGTGGCGGGAGCCCAGTTACAACTATTGTAGCGCTACAAGAGCGTCGTGCAACGGGCTCCAGATCACATGCAGAAATAGAACACTTTGATTTTTAGTCAGCAGTAAGAAGGTTAAGACACCTCCATGCATGTTGCTTCTAATGAATTAGCTCAATGTCCTAGATTGTATGACTATTCCATGTACATATACAAATTTATTTCCATGCTTCAAAATCCAATATCAATTGTCCCTTTAACCTCAAACCTCGACTACCAACACTCACTGTTAAATGTTCTACACGGCATAATTATGTTGTTAACCCTCGTCAAGATGAACGGCAATATAGTATTATCCTATTTTTCATTGCTGTACGTGAAGTGTTAACTTCATATATTTTGTGACAGCTTATAAATATTGAAACATTTCCTTATTTAAGATCTATTTCCATAGCAAGTCAATATTTGCAATATACCGCAAAAAGGATGATATTATATTAGGCCCATTGTCAGCTGCAGGAATAGCAAACATCAGACTCATGTTTGCACTCGTCCTAAGATGAAGTGTACATTTTCATTCTGGAAGTGGATGTATGATAAAACCACGATATCTATTGCCGTACTGGGTTGATCTAATGGTTGACATAGGAGATAAAAGTTCTATATTCAGGTAAGCTATATTAATTAATTAAATCACATTGAAAGGTTGAAAAAGAACACAGATGAATTTAGATGATGCTTGTCCTTGATACCGTACATGAACTGTAGAACCCGATCACTGAGACATAAACAAGAAATTGTCCAATTGTCCAATTTGAAAGTAATTGTTCTATGTGAGATCTGTTGAAGGCTAGACCAAGGCATCAACAAAGATCTGCTGAAGGGCAACACCATGGCATCAAGTATGAACTGTTAAAGGTCATAATATGGCATCAAGTAAGAACTGTTGAAGAGCTAAACCATGGCATCAACACAGATCTGTTGAAGGGCCACACCATGGCATCAAGTGAGATCTATTAAAGGACTAAGCCATGGCATTTGGTGAGCTGTTGAAAGGCCACACGATGGCATCAAGAAAGATCTGCCAAAGGTCGATACAATGGCATCAAGAAATGTCTGCCAAAGGTCCATACAATGACATCAAGAAAGATCTGCCAAAGGTCCATACAATGGCATCAAGAAAGATCTGCCAAAAGTCCATACAATGGCATCAAGAAATATCTGCCAAAGGTCCATACAATGGCATCAGGATAGATCTGCCAAAGGTCCATACAATGGCATCAAGAAAGATCTGCCAAAGGTCCATACAATGGCACGGGGCGAGACCTGTTATAGGGCATCAGGTGAGACTCTGGGGACTAAATATATCACATATCCTCACCCAGTCTCTGGTCAAGCCAATTAATGTGTTATTTACGACATGATGCCCATTGCCTGGGGACGGAATGGACCCACTTCAGACATACGTCATGGACGGAAGTGCCGACCATTGTCGTGCTGCCAATTCAATTTCATTTTCTAGTGAGAGGAGCCGACTCTTGTGGTTTTACTACCAATTGTCTACTACACCGAACTTCTATTGACTGGTGGGCAGTAATAGGTGCTAGTTGCCAGACAACTGAACATGAATGTTCCAATAGACTCTGAATGTAGACCACGTTAAACAGTTACATGGAGACCAGAAATTGCTTTGGGACATTTAATGGAGATGGCCTCCCATTTTTTTAACTTCATTCTTGTTAATAGATTTTAACAAGTGATATAAAAAAAAATATATCAATAAACATTTCATAGTCTTGAAGGATTCAAGGAGGAAATGACTGGGAGGACAAGGAAGCTTTAAAATCTTATCAATATTTTGTTTATAGAAATATTTTATGCTCTATCTTTCAGAAGCAGTAGCGATTTCTGGGCATATGTGTCTTTTGTTGTCTTGAAGACCATTCCAGGATGTTGGAAAAGATCATGTGATGATCATATACTTCAATATTGATAACAATATTAAATGAATATGTTTAGCGATTGTCAGTACAATTAGATTGCATAGGATGCAAATATCGTCTCGGCTTTCCGTAGTGTAGACATGAGAACCATATGGCCATCAATGTTCTTTACAGAAAAGAGAATTCAATAGTTCTGATATGAAACATGAAATACTGAAACATGAAATACTGCTACTTGTCTCAGGCAATGGTGTAGGCTCCTTGGCCAAGTCTGTAGAGTGTTGGACTTGCATCCATTCAACTCAGGTTTTAATCATAGGATCAACATGGTACTGTTACAATGGCGCCCGACTTTTGTTTAAGATTTAGTACTGCGATAATTTTTTATTTTAATACATATAACAACAGCCGAACAATTTTTTCCCATCGGAAAATCCATCACTCTGTAAATACGCATTCATATATCTCCAATAAATTTCAATTTGGCAAAATGGTATTTGCGAGGGACGTATAAATCAGACGAGATCATTGTACAAGTGTTCTTCGCGATTCATCAGACTGTCAAATGGACCGTGATTTAAGGACGATATCCTCGCACACTTCCTATACTTCACTCCACAGTCGACTATCATAATAAGTTGCTTCCTTCCCCCAATGGCACGCATTCCGAGCGCAGATAATTCGTCTGTCGCATTGTCTGCTAATCAACGGTCCGTCCGTTCTACGACTGCGACGAACACGGCGATAAAACTCCCGGACTTCCAAGTTGTGAATATCCATGTCAGAACTACACAGGACCCGAATCAATGGCTGACCTCGAGCCACGTGCTCTTGCAAAGGGAGACAATTGAGCCGGCAGAGATAATTTGTCTGTAGGACACCAAAGAACGGTCGGCGGAGTCTTTGTTGGAAACTTGTCGGATTTGATGAAATCTTCTCCCTTCAGCTATTAGTCCCGCTATCAATATCTGCAGATCAGGGGAGTCACGGCCATGAATGTACCAGTTGTCAGTCTCTATCAATTTGTTCCCATGGAACTTGTAGTAAATAGGACTGGACAAATCTAATGAAAGAAGGACAGAGAATCGAACAAACCCTCCATCAGAGGCAGGGCTGGCCATTGATCTCCATCAGATCATTTCTTCACACCGCTCGTCGTAGACTTCATACACATAGAATAATATTAAAGGTTGAATTTTTATTGAAGTAAAATATCCCAGACACACCACCAACAAAAACAACCCCACCTCTTTGTAATATTATCTTCATCAATTTCATGTTCTGTCAATAAATAACTTTTAAAATGTTTTATTTCTATGGAAATTATCAAATAATTAAACTTGAAAACCACAACCATCATAATGTGACTTGTTCTTCCATTATAATGTATATTTCCATCTGAACTTCATTGAATCAATCTAAACTACAGATGAATGTTAGAACACCCTCTACTCTCATACCAGGTTCCTCCAATCAGAATGTGTAAGGCCATATTAGAGACAATGGTGGTGTTCCATTGACAGTCTTGGACGCACATTCTAGACAAGGGGCTGCTCGTTTCTAGCTGTTCTGTCTGTACTTTCTGTCCGACGCATGCAGTTACCAAGGACCAACACCGCACAGTGTAACTGCGCATGCGTTGGACAGAAAGTACAGACAGAACAGCTAGAAAGGCGCAGCCCCCTGTCCAGAATGTGCATCCAAGACTGTCAATGGAACACCACCTATATTACAGTCTGTCACACATGGCAAGTAAAGATGGTCATTGAAGATGTTCCGTAAAGATAGTCATTCAAGATGGTCAATGCTTAACCAGACAGTTCAAACAGCCACCATGGTCTGGCCAGAAGAATACAAACTATCTGTAAACACGGCATCTCTCGCAGAAAAACACCGATCATCTCAGACTCAATACAAACTCACGTCAGCCTTACTGGCAGAAAGGAATCTGTAACCAAGTTATGAGGAAAATACTACCATGATCGAATCACCAGGAGCACAAATCTTGTATAGGCCCCCAAATGACGACGTTCATCACAGTTGGTCACACAGGATCAGGACATAATTTAATGATATGCTTAATTATCCATCGGCGTCCTGTCTTTCACTGAACCGTCTCTGACCAGGTCTGTACAATGGCATCGATGGCCGCCCAGCTACGGACGATGGATGACCAGACACGGGAAATGGTGGACGACGGGTTCTTCAAAGAGTCGGTTCAAACAAGCACACAATAGCGTTCGTTTCTATACATGACATACAAGCACACTTTGTCACAACATCCAGTAACTCCTTCAAATTGTAGGCGCGTCATAAATATGCTTATTATTATTATTATTAATTATTATTATTATATTATTATTATTATTATTATTATTTTTTATTTTATTTTTTTTAAATTATTATTATTATTTTATTATTATATTATTTATATATTATAAATATATATATTTATTATTATTATTATTATTATTATTATTATTATTATTATTATTATTTATATATTTAATTTAAATATTTTTTTTTATTTAAAAATAATTAAAAATAATTATTATTATAATGTAGTGTTACCAAGTAGCTCCGAAAAGATGTTCAATGGAGTTATTCATTTGTAAGTTATATTAAATAAAAATAGTAAATTTCAAAGGAGACATTACACATTTTATGTCATAAAATCCAATAGATAAAATTCTTGAATGAAGTTGAATTATATAATTTGATTTTCATTAATTTGAAAAAAATTGTAATGACAAAGATTTAATCGTTTGTAAATTTCAAGGAGACAACTATTACACCCTACAAGATAAGTCAGAAGGAAACGAGCATTGAACGGAGCAATGAAACGACTAATCAATCCCAGTGTTCATTGTTTCCTGTGTTCGAACCCGTTACTCCCAGAGATTCGACGGGATCGTACCAATCTTCAGTGCAGCGGAAGGACATAAAAGATTACTGCGTGAAGAACGGACTAGCGAAATAAACATAGTAATGCAATAAATGAATCGCACGTAACAATCAATATCTACAATTTACATCTGCCCGATATTACCAGCAACGCAAAAATGACTGGCGGTCTCTACTGCTCTCTCGGTCTTCAATAGTGGGAGAACAGGGCTTGAAAGTGATAAATCATGACGTGATATACTGTTCGCCAGTATGATATTTTACAATCTATTGAAATCTGACGTTTACAACTGCAGTCGATGATAATAATTAAATTGTAGTGGTGCGATTACGTGACAAAACGCTGTTCTTCGTGTTTCTACTCGCACTTCACTTCCACAACAACAACTAAATGTCACATTAAAATACTGGAAGCCCATAGGGATATATCACATTTTATTTGAGTAATAATGAAATATTGCATTTATCGAAGCCGTAACAATTTTCCTGAAGTGGAGATCTTGCCAGACACCGACTATCAGAATTTTCTTTCGTCATTTTTTAAGCCTTTGTATGTCAGTTATAAAATGGAAATTAACATTCATTTGATTTTGTCGATGTAACAAAGACAAGGCTAAACAGAGCACACTTGGCTCCAGCATAGATCAATACATGGGTGTAACATTGTCCTTATAGAATATAGAAAGAAGAATGAAAAATAATGCATATGAAATTGTTATCTAAATGGATGTTTTTTTCACCATTGTCATTTTAAATAATGAAGTGAGTGAATATGGAGTTTAACATCGCTGCGGGAATCTTTCACCCATTTGCAACAATAAAGAATGAAGAAAGTATATATCAAATTGTTAGCTAAATGTATGTTAATTTTTAAATATTGTTATTTTAAATAATGAAGATTACATATTAAATTGTTATCTAAATGGATGGTGGTTTTTTTCAACATTGTAATTTTAAAGAATGAAGAATAAACATAAAATTGTTAGCTATAAACGGATGCTATTTTGTAAACAATGTCATGATAAAGAATGAAAATGTATCAATTATTTTATCTACGTGGATGACTTTTTTTTGAGGGAATAAAATTAGATTTAAAAAAAACCCTGACTTAATTTAAAACACAGACCTATTCATCTCACTATAGTACAACTGTGGATTTAAAGGTGTACTTCCACTCAGTCAAATGGTCAGAGAAAACGGTCAAACCGGACATCCAGAACACAGACACAAATGTCTGCAAAGTTGTCATGACCCGACATTCGACCAATCAAATTAGTATAATACGATCAATTGACATACGACCGCTAGGTGGCGCAGGCTACACTCAGATTGAGGCTCATATATGCCAGGGGTCATACAGGGGGTCACTCTCGCCCCAGGTTTCTCCAACTCTAGTATTAAGATATGTGATTTATCGGACTAAGTCTGTAATGACGAGTAATTCTCATCAGAAAGTGTCCTAAACACTTCACCAAGCTCCACTTAACCATCCAACTACTTTTCAATTATACTGCAAATTTACGCCTTAACTAATTAGCAACATTAACGACTTTCAGACTAATGCCTGTGCTGTGGGGAAGTTTTGAAATCAGCGTGTACATTTTCAGTGTCAACAACCGAAATCATATTCAATATAGCATCCAAGTAATGAAAATGTCAATAAATATAACCGTAAATACTTAAAAGTCCCCAAAATTGTGTTAATGGATATTCCATGCGAAACCCAAAATGCAACATGCTCAAGATGAACTCATAATGAACACGAAAAGTATAAAAATTACAACAATAATGAAAAAGAAATGAAATAAATCACAATTTATGTTACACCCTCAAATACCTCTTAAAACTGATGTAGTATAAGGATAGATAGAACAGATGATGACCAAAAGATAATTCCTTTATTCTTTGTTCATGCAACTGTACTATATAGCACACTTCAAACAAGTGCAGGTGCTATCAAGCCTATCCTCTGCTGAACAGATGCACACAGAACGGATGCAAACATAACATGGAACAGCCTAACACTGACCAAAAAATAATTCCTTTATTCTTTTTTCATGCAACTGTACTCTACCACACTTTAAACCAGTGCAAGTACAACAAAGCCTTTTCTCTGCTGAACAGATGCACATGGAACAGATGCACACAGAACAGATACAGACCAAAAAATAATTCCTTTATTATTTTTTTCATGCAACTGTACTCTAGCACACTTTAAACTAGTGCAAGTGCTAACAAGCCTATTCTCTGCTGAACAGATGCACATGGAACAGATGCACACAGAACAGATACAGACCAAAAAATAATTCCTTTTTTTATTTTTGTCATGCAACTGTACTCTAGCACACTTCAAACTAGTGCAAGTACCAGCTAGCCTATCCTCTGCTGAACAGATGTACATGGAACAGATACAAAAAAAACTAAAATATTCCTCTATTATTTTTGTCATGCAACTGTACTCTACCACACTTCAAACTAGTGCAAGTACCAGCTAGCCTATCCTCTGCTGGACAGATGCGGAAGAACCAGATGCACACAGAACAGATACCAAAAAAAAATAAAAATGTTCCTCTATTATTTTTGTTCATGCAACTGTACTCTAGCACTCTTTATACCAGTGCAAGTGCTAACAAGCCTATCCTCTGCTGAACATATGCACATGGAACGGATGCACATGGAACGGATGCAGAAGAAGCAGATGCACCAGGTAGTCAAGCCTAACTCTGGCTTCCTAATACCCAGCTGGGCTCTAATTTCCTGGGCTTACTGGGCTTACTGGGCTTACTGGATTGCTAACTGCGTACAGATCCAATTGTTTAGGACTATGTTTTATTTAGATTTCATGTTACACGCTGGATATACAGACCTACCATGCACGGACGTCACGTGACAAGCACCCATCGAGTCGGAACAAACCAGCTTTGTTTTTCGTCTTGGTCGACGAAGGAAAACAGTAACAGCTTCTTTGATTCACCATAAATGTTTCCTTTATTACGTCGTGGCATGCACATGTAGTTAATGTGTCTGATCCTGAACAATCTGCTCGGGAAATGATCACAGATTTGAGCATGATATATCTAGCAGAACTTGTAATATTTTTCACTTTAAATCAGACAAATCCATCACATTTATGGAATTCATCTTTACTTTGACGACTATTAAATGCATAAGTTTGTAAAAAAAAAAAAAAAAATATCATATTTTTAAGAATTAACCCTCAGATCTCAGACGATAAATGAAACATTTTTTCCAATAAAATTTGATCTGTACGAAAGCGGTAATTTCACTTTAAGTACAATTTAAAACTATTTGATTGGGTACTGGTATTCTGGCTTTGTCGACCTTGGTAGTAGCGTTACAGTTGCCAACAGATAAACCAAGTCAGCAAGCTTTAACTCTCTACCTGCTGGGTTAGGCACAAGCATTACTCTCTCATTGCCTTCAGCTTGAGAAGGGTTAATGCAGGTTTCTATTACACGCATGCTTTGCACATGGAAAATGTGCAAAGATTACAAATTATTCCGTGATCAACACTCAAGGCGAGTTATGTGCAAGGATTCTGGACTCTTTTGATGAAGAGCTCATTAGGAGAAGCAACTCTGAAGGTTGTCTTTGGGTCATCATTAAAAACATAATGGTGCAAGAATACAGCTATGAAAAACACATCAACGCGTCGGTAATGCACATGAGGTACTACAATCATGTACGTTGGATCAGAATATTTCAGTAGTGCATACACAAATCATTCATTATAAATTATATATGATTTTTCCTTTAGGTTTGATCTTGTAATAATTCCAATTTAATGATCAAATTATCTGTTAGCAGTCAATAAAGTATATTTTCTATCTGAAGGCGATTTAAGTTGCCCAATCACTTGCAGAAATAGAACACTTTGATTTTATTCAGCAGGGAGAAGGTTAAAGAGTATGGAAACTGGTTTATGGGAGATTTTAAAAAAAAAATAGATTTTCAATTGCAAAGAATTTTTTTTTTTAAATCACTAACATTTAAAAAAAGAAAGATTGATTATTAATGACTTATTCAACTGTGAAATAATTAATTTTGAATGAAAAACATATCACAATGCAACAATACTGACATTGAAAAATCATTGATTTCACCAGAGCTATAATAAGCTAGCAGTAGAAGACTACACAGATCTCTGCAAGTATTGGCATCTAGTATCTAGTATCTAGTGGGTGTTGGATATAACGACATTGTAAACACAGACATTTGGATATGGTCTGATAATATAAATGCACATCGTTAACACATCTGCACTAAACGGTAACAGTACAAACAAGAATAACAAAATAGATAAGTATGTCTGTTGCTACCATACCACTGTCAACTATAATCTATTATTAATCTCCAAGACATCCAAATTTCCAGACTGCCACTGTTAAGAACATTTTTTCTCTCCAGATATTCTAAGTACAAATAAGTAAGGAATTGACTTTTAATTTCTATGTGAATCATGCAATATAAATGATATTTATGACATTATTTTTTTATTTTTTTTATTTGGATAGATCATTACAGAATTTCTGCAGTATATTTTTTAAAATTCTGAAATCTTAAAAAAAAGGAGAAAATTCAGTATGTAATTTAAAATTATTTATTTTTACATGTACATGACTTTGATGGTAGACTGTTGCATATGTTTGTGGAGACTGGGGAAGGGATTAGGGGGGTGGCGTAATAAAAAAACAACACTGCAGAGTGTGTGCTATTTAATTTGTAAGATGGATTACCATGAATATTTGCAGAGAATGGGAAAGAAGTAGGAGAGGTGGAAAAGTCAAAGACCATCGCAGGAAGTTCATTCTTACGTCCAAGTGGTATTTCCAGAATATAATAAAATTACGTATTAAGACGGCACAATTGCTCCCAGGGCGACCAGTACGAGAGCAAACCGACGTGACATAGGATGACATAGGATGACATAGGGCGACCCTGGTGGCCATGAGGTACAATATACGCTGCCAATTCGTCCAATATGTCACCTTAGTTTCAAATTAGCATTCAGTGATCGCTCAGTGAAGTCCGACAATGAATAAGCAACCATCTTCTGCCATTCCAAACACATCAGCCTCATCTCCATTGAAACAGTCGCAACCAGTCTCCAATTCTTGTCCCCAAATTAAATTCTGGGCTCGCGGAATAAAACAGTTTTCCCATCAGGCATCTGTCCTGCGACCAGTTACGGGGTGAAACTCGTGGAATTAATCGGTCAGACTGGCGATGGTGTAATTGTATTAGGACTTGGTGGTCATTCTCGTTGCGGTTGCAGCCAATATGGAATTAATGATTTATGAGAAAATTTCCCAAGCAAAGCATCCATTACGAAGAGTACAAAAAAAATTAGCTGAGTCATGTTTCAAATGCAATATTTTGTCAGTAATTGCTGAGATTTACTGACAGAGCCAGGAGAGGTAATGACATTGTTTTTCATAACCACTGACGTGATGTCATCCTGTGAAATGTATCCCGTCTTCGTGATACAAAAGAAACAATGTTGTTAATAGCCACGGAATCGTAGTGATAAAGCGGGGCGACGATGTGTTCCTTTAACAACATACGATGCAACATAATTATCATAAAGTTTAAAATCACATATCTCAAATCAATATTTCGACTGACTGATCTATGGCGTGAGAGAAAAGGAACCGCACCAAAATACAATGAGAATCAAACAGAAAATAAAACATAATATTTTATTAGCGATCATTACAGGATGATGAAATGTCCGAGGCATATTGGTGCCTAACAGTAGGAGTCGACAAAAACAAAAAATCCTCGTAAAACCAACACATCTGAGAAAACCGTTCCACAGCTTAAAAAGTCTCCAGCTACTGGAGCCGCGACATCAGAATTTGTACGGAGAAATCGGAGACCGTATCCACTGCACTACTCAGGACATTGGATGATAAGATCAACTATCACTTCCTGTACCATTCCCCCATTCGCTGCAACAAGCACGGCACAATAATTACATAATCAATCAACCCTTCTTTTCCCCCCATTAAAGTCCTCAACAGAAAGGGAAAAAATCCATCAATTTCTTTGACAAATATTTTCTTTCAGAAAGCACTAATTCGGGATTGAATTCTCGGGTTTATCAGGAACTAAATGCGCCCTTCCGAACGTATAGCTTTAGTTTCCGAGCGTACAGCTTTAGATTCCGCGGCTGAGTTTCTCGTAAGTGCCCCTCAGCTTAACGGCAGTCAGTGGGTTTATATCCAATTATCCTCCGCAATGGCAACATTATTCCCAAGGATCACTGGGCAACTTGGACAATTGTCTTTGACAAAGATATAACCGAAAAGCATTTCCACGTGTGCACCACAGCGATACGCAGTGGCGAGAGGCCGTAAATTTCGTCCAATAAAACTTTCCCCAGTAGGAAGAGAAAAGCTTCAAGGGCGAGACAGTGTTAATGTTGGTCATTGACAATAAAAAATAACAATCGTTTCACTTTGTGCTAATTCTTCTATTGTATGGTTGTACTCCGTGCTTTGATATTTGGATTTCAAACAAATTGAATATTCATGATTTGTAATCACATACAATGTATAGACATTACAGCCTATCCCTCCATTATTCAGGGTATCGTTTCTCGAAGATCTTATATCCACTACGAGACCATAGCACTCTTGTAAGTGCCCGATCGCCATGAATAAGAGATCTCTATGCGAGTACTTATAGTCTCATAGTAGATACAAAAGTTTCCAGATATGATATTTTTCTTCTTTTTTTTTTGAATTGGGTTTTAGGGTCGCTTAAAGATTATACCTTGAACCAAAGAAAAACTATCTGGCCACCATGAAAGGAATCAAACTCAATTTTCGTTTTGTAAACGAACGTGGAACTACTGTGCTAATACCACTTCCAATGAAGACCATTACATGAGTAATACATTACCAGTAAATACACTTCCTATAAAGCTATTTCCCTAATGTCAGAGGTACTATTTCCCTAATGCCAGAGGTACTAGCGGTATTCATAAGCTATGACCACCAGGTCATCTTGTAATACCCAGCACAATCATATCTCATCAGGACAAATTCTGTTATCTGGGATATTTTTAGTATTGATTTGGGGGGGTGGGGGGGGATACATATTTAATGTGATTACACGGATCTCAAATCCTCTTCTAACACCTTTATGGAAACCTGAATACATAACACCATCACTCCTACAAGTACGTATAATCAATCATCCGTAACACCATCGTTTATGCGATATACTGATGGCAAAAACAAAAGCAACACCGACCGATATAGCGATATAGAAATAGAACAAAATTTGGATAAATCACATCACATGTGGGTGTGCCATCGTCGGTTAATTCCTTTGTCGTCGTGAGGATCTCCCGCTATCAATACTAATGTTGCTCTATCGCTCAGGAAGTGGGGGATTCTTGCGCTGTCAGAAGTTTTTGCCAAGAATCGTAACCAAAGGCAGAGAATGCTGCTAGATTTTCTCGACAAATGGATTTCATGACAATACGTAAAGAATTCTTCGATTTCAAAACGTTCTTGAATTAGCGATGATGAACTGGATCATCCTCGCCGCTAGTAGGCCCCTGACGGAACATCACAGTAAAGGTCAGACCAAGGTCACAAGCTCCAAAGGCTATCCACATGAAAATCAGGTTGAGAGATTAATGGTACAAGCATTCAATTAATCAGCTTTGCCAAAGATGGCATCGGAATTCGGGGAGTTGCAGGAGTTCGATAACAGGCAGATTGACAGTGTACCAGTCTTCACAGGCATCAAGTTATCACGGCATCAATAACACGACACCATAGGTAGATGACACCCAACACCATAGGTAGATGACACCCAACACCATTAGGTATTTAAAAATCAAGGGACGATTTTGGTTCTTCCAATATCCACATGTCCGGAAGGACAACACCAATATCAACTGTTGGATCTTGTTCAATTGTCCGAAATCTGGCATGATAACAAGTATAGCAAATATTGGCTTGTTTGCTTAAATGGCGGAATACCATTTAACCTCTGAACTATGTCTGGAATCAATGAAACAACCTTGACCTTAGTGCCCTGAAGTGTATGTATTGAAAGAGACGTCAGAAGATATCTGCACATTTGTTTTAATCAATATGCATGGTGTAAGCTTACCTATAATCAGTCTATTCACTTTTATGGACAGAATATTACACACCACAGGGGTGACATTGACATTCCCTGGTTTACGTAACTCCTTGGGAGAGTGCGAGGACAAAGAAAACACTGCACGTTGAATCCTCCTTAATTCACACATCAACCTAGACAAGGACTAACTGCCCCCAATCTCCGATGACCCAGCATCCCGCGCGCTTCATTAGCTCAAATCACAAAGTTAAGTCAGTCATATAACGGCACGCTCCGTGGAGGGTGCACCGGTTCCTCGGCGAAGACATAACTCTCCCCGTGCAGGAAATCGCCTCCGATGGGAGTAATCAGGACGCTGCAGTCAGATTTACGCACCACGGAGACGCAAGCCTATTATGACCCTGTCATAAATAGTGGTCATGTGATCTGCCCTCCCTTAGCCGTCGCGATAAATAATTTGGAGAGAATTAAGCGAAGTCTATAAGCTGTAATTAGTGCCGAGGCTTAGGACATGGCGACAAGCGGCGTTGAGAGTGCGGAAGTCTGTGCACGTATTCTCCGAGGTGATCGGGACAAGCTTCCACAGATTGGGCTGATGAAGTGTTTGGAAATACATCTGAACTTTTAATGACGTGTACGCTACCAATGGTCACCTTTGTGACCAGTCGTGATGGTGTTCATTGTATATCTACTGCAGGTCGTCACTGGGGATGCCTGTCCAATGTTGTCGTTGGCTGAGCCTCATGCCACTGCAATGATGCCACAATGACAGCGGGACTATACATCCTGACATCCTGACTGTAGAGTACAATACTACCATGCAACACACAGAGACTAATTTAAAGTTCTATACAGCATAGGGAACTGTGGTTAATGAACACCTTTTGACTATGACTAAATGGGGGATGGACTACAATAATTTCGAAGGCAACTACAGTATATATTTCTTCATATATTGTCGTTTCTAAGCCATCATAAAACCATCACAACCATAAATCAAAACAATAATTAAATCACTCCCACCTTTAAACCATCACTAAAACAACCAACATATTGTCATATCTAAACCATCACTAAAACCATCACAACCATAAATCAAAATAATAATTAAATCCCTCCCACACCTTTAAACCATCACTAAGAGCACCATCATATTGCCATATCTAAGCAATCATTAAAACCATAAATCAAAACATTAATGGAATCCCTCCCACACTTCTAAAACATCACTAAAAACACTATCATATTGTCATTTCTAAACCATCACTAAAACCAACAGCATATTGCCATTTCTAAACCATCACCAAAAGCACCGTCATATTGCCATATCTATGCAATCATTAAAACCATGAATCAAAACATAAATTGAATCCCTCCCACACTTCTAAACCATCACTAAAAGCACTATCATATTGCCATTTCTAAACCATCATCAAAAACACCATCATATTGTCATTTCTAAACCATCACTAAAACCATCACAACCATAAATCAAAACATAAATGGAGTCCCTCCCACACTTCTAAACCATCACTAAAAGCACCATCATATTGTCCTTTCTAAACCATCACTAAAACCATCACAACCATAAATCAAAACATAAATTAAATCCCGCCCACACATCTAAACCATCACCACCACCAGCTCCAGTAATCCACTGATTAGAGTCCATCTGTCCCTCTGTCCATGGACAAGTGTGTCAGGTCTGAGAAAGTGAGGTATGCCAGTGACAACTGCAGTGCTGCCTGGCGAGAGCCGTATACAATCAACGAATGTCAAACCACAACCATATATTATTCATTAAAAGGGTGCGCTACTTAGCACATCCACTAAACGTGTACACAGAATTATACACCAAGAGTATGTCAAGAGGTCACACAGAATTCTACACCTACAGTGTGTCAAGAGATCACCCGATCTTGATGTTCATGTGAGATTACTTCTGGGATCTTGATGTTCATGTGAGATTACTTCTGGGGTTATGGTAACTACGTGGAACACTTTATGGAACACTTTTTCAGAATATTTATAGATACAAGCATTATAATTTGATGATAGATTCTATGACTCCATTTCTGAAAAAAACAAACCAGGATGAAACTCTTGCTATAGTTCCTGATACGGCTGATGATGACATTGATGATAACTATAATGATAATGACAATAATGATAACTGATGATGACAATGATAACAATAATGATGACAATGATAATTGAAAAAGATCCATGATGATAATGATAGTCATTATCATAATAATAAGAATACCGATAATGATACAAGTATTGATGATGACAATGATAATGGTGATGGTGACAATAACAGCAAAGATGGCGACGATGCTAGTGACAGCAGTGATGATGCCAATGTTGATAACAATACCGGTACTGACAATAACTGTGACAATGTTGATGGCAATGACGGTGACAAAAACTGTAATG
>JAUTBZ010124440.1:0-15403 GCA_032361785.1 Lepetodrilus galriftensis | reverse complement strand
TCTCTCTCTCTCTCTCTCTCTCCATCTCCCTCTCCCTTCCCCCAATCTCTCCCCTTTCTCTTTCTTCTTCTTCCGTCTCTCAGCTTTCTTTCTCACTAAAGGCCCGTCTACACTATACACATTTCGACAACATTTCGGCAACATTTCACCAACATTTGTAATCCGACACGGTGTGTCAAAAATGTTTCCTAAATGTTGATAGTGTAGACGGGCAAAAGTTTCGGTAATATGTATCGCAACATGTATCCCAACATGTTGCCGAACTGTTGATAGTGTAGACGCTGCTTTACGTTACCAAGGATTCCTACTTATACAAGGCCATACAGGCATCACTGACTACACTGACTACACGTACATCTGTAGGTATCAACACATTCCATATTGCAAGCCCTGCAGTACCTCTATTACATGACAGCGCTGTAAGACCTCCCCTTACCATGTGAAACACATTGTGATGGTGGCATAGATGAGATAAGATTGGGGATGTGATAGATGGTGACGATAATGGTGTTAGTATTTCAAAATCGTATATGTTATTAACAATGAAAATGATTGGATACAATTATTCCCTCGTGAAACCCACATGTCACTGAAATCACCAATACTGAATGGCAACTGAAACATCCCTCACAACATCCATTCATGAGTAAAAGCTCACTCGTATTTTATGTCTAACAGGATAACGACATTGACCACGTCCATAAAAAAACACACCTCTGTACGAGCTATTGCAGGTACATTAAGGTGTTCCATGCAGGTACATTACGGTGTTCCATGCAGGTACATTACGGTGTTCCATGCAGGTACACTACGGTGTTCCATGCAGGTACATTACGGTATTCCATGCAGGTACATTACGGTATTCCCTGGCGTCCGTCACATTTACAGACCTTCCAGATACTAGTATACCATAGCGTGACAAGCGTCCACAACCTGCCTCAGTGGCCGTCCAACCAGTACCTGCCTTCCTGAGCTGGTCATGAGCAGGCCAATTGGATGACCATTATGCCCGACGCCATCCTCATTGCTGTGTAGTCACCTAGAACTCCAATCCAATGCCATTAATTTGGCATGCAACACGCAGTATGTATAGCAGTAAGGAACATTCGTATATGACTACGTAAGTGTTTGGTACAAGCATATCTACCTATCTTTCTAGATATATATTTGCGTGTCTCTGTAGCTCTATCTATCTGTGTATTACCTATCTAGTATCGTATCTATATGTCTGCTCTGTCTATATATCTAACTAACTATATGTCTGTCCTATCTGTCTGTCTGTCCTATCTGTCTGTCTGTCTATCCTGTCTGTCTATCTGTCTATATATGTCTTTTGTATTTAAGCCTGTCTGACAATACGATTCCTTCACGTACGGATTTCATGTGAAATTGCATGAATGGTATTTTGGTCAGCGCCGCTTGAGGTTAACGGCGTGATGTCAATGAGTTCCTGCCGTAGCTACGAGTGTTTTGTCGCCGTACAATAGCCTACCTTGAATGTTGGCATGACGTACATGTATGCTTACATCTCTCATTAGGGATTGTATGCGAAATAGAATCAACAATCGTGACGAATATACGAACGCACAATCAAGGGTAGCGTGGTATCTGGTAGTAGTAGAAATGTAATGAGACCGAGTTATAAGATTCCGATAAAGAAGCAAAGGGTTAAAGGTCGAAGCATTGACATACTAAGTTGCTACCAGGGATACACGTGTGTATCCAGTATGCAACGCCATCCTCCCGGTGCAAGCATGGTTTATATATTTTTTGTTTGCGTGTTTCTTGAATTTTAGGGTTGACATATTAGCTGTTGACAATGATATTTCCAATGTCATGAGTATATTCCACTTCTATGAATTGTATACAGTTTACAGCTACCTACTGGCAATTGAATCCACAGTTCCACACCATATAAGGAGGTATCCTGAAGCTTCCGCCACGATTGCTCTAGTCAAATACATGCTCCCTACAAGTGAAATACGATATCTGTTCACCATAAAGCGAAAGCGCTCTCTCCGGCTATTTACCGAGTTGCAGTATTTGAACAAGAGCCACATTAAATAAAATGAAGATCACGTATCCATTTCAGATACAGAAGAATAAACTGGATATCAAATGGAATCGTGATGCAAATGGAAAAAAATAATCTCGCGACCGATACCATTTTGAAATCCATCGAGAGCTTATACCCCGTGTTGCGCAAGTGTTCTTTAACTTTGTGCCATCAATAATCGCGACCGGAACTAGTATCGGTAGACGCATGCAGTCCGCCGCTGGGGACCATTATCTCTAGTTAAGTCCGAACGACCACTTGGGGAATATTACTCTCTATGGGCCTGCCATTAGTTCGGATTGGTCATTGTGACAGACACTCGGGAGCTATTCTGTGGCCAGTGTTGGTACAGAACAGAAGGATCATGTAAAGATTACCTCAGGGTGAATCGTCCGGAGCTTCTGAAAGTCTGGAACTACGAGCCATGGAACATTTAACGTCCAATGTGTTGTCAAGGATGGGCAAAAAGAGCAATGGAGTGTTGACCCAGCGGCGGACCGTAAACTACCCCCAACATATACAGCTGCTTATGACTTTGTACTATTTTTCTAACTGTTAATTGTATCTCTCTACCGTTAAGCCTACCGTAACTCACGCAGAACATATGTTTTATTGTTTTAAACAATGGTTATTAATAGGTGAACGTTTGAACGTTGGACTTCAGAGCCAAAGGTTCCAGATTCAAATCCTGCCCAGGGGACTTGGCATGAGTGTTCGCGAAAGTTACCTTTCTGATGCGATATTCATATAATTGGATGCACTGACTGTAGAGTGACAATGCAGTTACCATCATTGGTTTATTACAATATTTAGCGTTACGGATGTTACGGGTTTCCTCCTGTCCTAAACTGACAAGTAGTGATATTAGTGAAATAATCTAGAAAGCGACTCTAAACCCCAAGTCATGGAGCTCAAATCTGGTTCAATACATCTCAATATGGATGGAATCAAGGACGATTACGTGAAACAACTTACGACAATCTCACTGTCACCAACAGACACAATTAGTATAACACATGGCTTATTTTCACAACTATCATATCTAAATATTTTCATCCTTGTGTCAGGAAGTGTGTGCCTTTGAACAGACGGCAACTCTATGGCCTGTGTTTAATGTATCTTATTCGATGGATTTTCCTAAATATTTGACAGACGATTATTTATTTAAATAATACAAGCGGCGTAATAATAATCCATTTCCTACATTATCGACAAATATTCATTGATTAGGTGGAATAAGAGTCGCTATAAAGACATTGAACAAATCCTATCTACATAAACCCATCCTCAAGTGATCACAGTCCTTGGAGAATAGATGCTAATATATTAATAATTCACATAAATATTACCTGCTGTCGCTGTGGGATAAGACCCTGTCATGTATAAAGCGATCTCGGACTTCCGTGTGTCTGTCATCATGTGTCTGTCCAGATACACACAGCTCTACCCCGATCAAGATCTCCCGTGCTGGCCTTCAACTTCCCTGGCCGACCAGTGGCAAATGACAAGCGATTTTGCCACTAAATGAAAAACAGCCTCTTCATGAATGCCAGAATGTCCTTGGTCGACATCCAGTACTGATGTCAAATGGTCAAGCGATTTCGCCTCTAAATGAACACCAACTTCATTAATGAACACATTTTCTTGGCCGACCAGTGTCATATGACAAGCGATTTCGCCTCTAAATTAAATAACGCCCCACTTTTTCATGAAGACAAACATTTGCTAGGCCGACATACAGTGTCAAATGACAAGCGATTTCGCCTCTAATTAAAAAACACCCCACTTTGTCTTGAAGACAAACATTTGCTAGGCCGACATACAGTGTCAAATGACAAGCGATTTCGCCTCTAAATGGAAAACAATTTCTTCGTGAATACACGATAGGGTGAGATGGAATCGTGAATATAAACCTTCTATTGCATAATAGCTTGGGCTGTATACTCCCCAAGGAGTTGAGAAAGTGAAATGTAACATCATGAACATGCTTGAGGGCGTGGATTTGCCGCAATATAAAACTTCACATTAGTATTAGTATTATATTTAGCTGATATTGCAGGCACCATATGACATGACAGTGTCGGATATGATCGTGTTTCGTCATATAGTAAGTTTAGACCATATAGTCTCAGTGTCTACACAGCAATTAAATATAGATCACATATCTGACAGGTGTAGTGTAAATAGATTGGCGTGGACACGCCGATAACGCTGCCGCTAGTAGTGACGTTACTGTTTTTGTTTCAGTTCCTTCGAGGATATCCGGAATACTGAGAATCAGACTAGCGCGGAGAACGATGTCATTGCATTGTCCTGACAGCATCTGAACGTGTCTTCGCTTGGCGAGTTCATTTTATAAAATACCCACATCTGTGCGACAACTGGATTGACTAGTGACGCTGGGGAACAGTGTCGAGGTTTTTATTGTGGTATGTACTCACATAACTTGTCTGTTGGAAAGTACAATTAGATTAAAGTGTCAACGGTTCTTGTATGGATTTGCGCTCCAATCAGATATTGTCACATCGACCCGGCGAGAATTATATGTCTGGTATTACTCTTCAATGTTCATGGTGTGGATGTATCCTGATGTATACCGGACGATTCTATAATGAAATATACTAATTAAGGTAGGTCCCGTATAGTAAAACATTATAATGTGATATTTGTAGTATGTTAATAACATAATGAATGACTCGCAATGAACTAAGATAACCTTTAGAGACATTGGTCACAAAGGGAGATAACTAAGAATCATGTTATACTACTCGCCTGACTACTATTTTATTTTATTAGTACCATTAACAAGAGCTATAGTACACAATACAGTGTATATGTGTGTGTGTGTGTGTGTGTGTGTGTGTGTGTGTGTGTGTGTGTGTGTGTGTGTGTGTGTGTGTGTGTGTGTGTGTGAAATCTGTAGATGAACCTACTGTTTTCACCGTCGAAGGCGCTCCGTACCGTAGGATGACGTGCACTGCGTGAAATCCGCCCGGAACATTTGCTAGGCTGCAATTAGGGAGGACGAACACTCGGTTTAGTATTTTAGGAAAATTGACATTAGTGATTAAGAGCTGACAATTGAGCTGGTAGCCTTCAGACTGGACTGATGCATGCTATTTAGGACCCAGTGACAGCATGTCTCGTCTGTGCCTTTGACAAGCTGGCATTGTAATACGTCGCTATCAGAAGCAGTCTCCGAAAATAATGTTAGTCCAATTTCGCCATCTTCATAGTACAATTAGTACTTGCAAGACGAGGTGTGAATTGCGCAACATTTATATGTGTATCCAGCATGTCCTTTACGTCAAGGTAAAACAATTAATAAACAAACTTAAATTGAAGCTACGACTTGCAATATATGTATGCTTTGAACATACTGGCATATTATAAGGCTCACATACATGTATTTCATATATAATTGTGAATAAATTTGTAAACGTACACTATACCTTTGAAATTGGAAATGTGTGCTATACGTTTACAATTTCAAATCTATACACAAATATAAAATAAAAAATAACGTTGAAATATATACATTTCCTTTTACAAATCTATTGCCAATGATAACATAAATAACTCACATTGAAATGTGTAATGATGATATGCCTTTTCAAGCGTTCACATCTGTGTCAATAAAATATGTTGAAATCAAATCAATTCGAGTTCGGCTTATATATGGCCAAACATGTATTTGCCATTGGAGGGTAAAATAACAGTGACTAAAATAGACATATCTATGATATTGGTACACCAAGACTATATAGTACCCGTGAATTATTAATTATGTCTGCTGATAAAGATGCAGTAGCTAGATAGAGATGCACTTGCTACACGTCAGGATTTATCCGAACTTTATTGATTGTCGTAGTGTATTTCTTATTCTGATAGCACAATGTATCTTCTGAATACTTTATACTAGTCTACAAGTACACGCAGATACGCCGGAGTACGCTTTCGAAGGCGAATCAATGTGTAGTCTATAAAACCAATGTCAATACAATAGTATGTAAACAATATAGACACTGGATTAAAGTATTTCTTTTTAATGTAGCAGTTCATGAAGTGCTGATACTGTGTCTTCGGACGTTCCTTTACAGCGTTCGATAACCCCGTCACTTGCAGTATTTATTACATGTTTGTGGTGGATGGCAGCTAATTGGAAAGGCATATCGAACTACTTATCCAAAGCACTGGACTACGAACTGGCTCCATGGCCTACCACCAATGCGGGATTGCTGCCCGATTATTGGCAGTGTTGCCTACACCATTCATCCGTCTGTGACACTGCTCGCAGGTCTACTGCCGTGATTTGCGCTATATAGTTACATGTTTCCTCCCATCTACACTGACAGGAACCCTGTCAAGTTATGACGGAAGTATTCTTAGCAGGACATGTTTCTTCTAGGTACTAAAGTACTTTGACTGTTCTCACTTAATCATCTAATCTCTTTTAGATTGTCGACCGGGGACGTCATCGGCAGCGGGGTACGTTTCTAGCATCCCAAATTACGGTCTGTATTCCAATTCAGATCTGTTGGAAGATCCTGACAGGTGAACTTAATTACAAGTGTGTCGAGAAGACTCGCCAAGAACCTTGTGCAATACAGATGGCTAATTGTGTCTATGCCGCAAACAAAAGTCAGCGCTTGTCGATCCCCATGTACGAGTGATTCATTACTTGAATGCAATGTCAGGATCATCATAATCAATCACTTCGTTAGTTTTCGATTTACTCCCCGGTAACAGACACCGGTGAGTCCGATGAGGACATCACAACATCGAGGCTAATTTCCCCGGATGCGCAATGGATTATGTAGCAGCAATCGTGATCGTTCTTGCCTGCATGGTATGCACGTGCATGTCGAGGAGCAACAGTGTGGCCAGAATCGCCGTCCTTCTACCAGCTGACGAAAGGCATATGTTTTCCATCAAGAGAGTCGCCCCAGCTCTGGAGCATGCCAAGGAGGTCGTGAGGAATAGGCAGCTCTTGCCGTACACCAACATCACCGTCAACTACGGAGATTCCCGCTGTTCCAACGCCGACGGCATGAACGAAGCCGTGGCGTTTTACGCCAAGAAGGAAGTCGACATCTTCTTTGGTCCTTGTTGTGATTACGCCGCCGCTCCGGTGGCGCGTCAGGTGGCCTTCTGGAACATCCCGCTGGTGACGGCCGGTGCGATGGCCAAGGATTTCGGCAAGAAACTCAAGAAGGAGTTCTCAGTTCTGACTCGGATCGGTGCCAATTTCAATTCACTTGGGGATTACCTAATCAGAGTGTTCAACTTCTACAAATGGCGGAGGATCAAGCTGCTGTATAACCCGAACGGCCGTGAAAATGTGATGCACAGGTTTTGCCACATTGCCACCGACGGAGTTCACTATGCACTGAGAACAAACACCAACATTGGAAACTTTACCCAGGCCGTGCACAAGTTTCACAGGGTGGACGAGATTGTGAACGACCTGCCGGCGAAAATAGGTCTGGACTATGGAGGTAAGTACATAGTTACCGTAGATTTACCATTATATTGGTTCATGTTGTGTTACATTCTACAATATTAAGCTTATGGGGTCCCCTGTACGAAACGGCGCAAATCTAAGGTTATAATAGTACCGTGAACCTTAGCCATAGGCTACAGAAGTACTAGGGTTGGAGCTAGAGTTGCTCTGGAGGCTTGCCGTTTCGAACAGGAGAGCCTGCGTTTCATGAAAATGTCATTCAGGAACAGTAAAGGAGCACTCTTTTATGAAGCTCTTATTTCCAATAAAGCTCTCGTAGAGCAACCAGAACAATAGATAGGTGCCGCTATGGTCTTTATGGCCACGAGCGCTTCATGAATGGCCGCCCTAACGTGACGCATGGAGTACGTCGACATGCTTCTACCATGGCAGGAGATACCATAAACCTTCCTTTACTCCAGGCCCCCGTTTCACGACGGCCTCCTAAAGTTGTGAGCTCCTAAAAGTATGACCCAGCATATCACCTCCTAAGTTAGATGACGATTTAAGAAGGGATATGACTTGTGACATGGTTGTGAACGTACACGTTAGGAGGTGATAACTCGGGTTAGGAGTTCCTAACTAGTTAGGACACCGTCGTGAAACGGGGGCCTGGACTACAATAACAGAGCTCTTATTGTTTTGGAACATGCATGGGATGCCAAGAGAAGACTGTTCTCGTACAACAATATTATATTTTTACGTGAACTACAGGCCAGGATTTGACATGAAACGAAGGGCAAAGGGACACGACTACATTTTATATATTAATTAGCTTCTCAATTTATGTGTATTGAATGAGTGAGTTGAGTGGTGTTTCAAGAGGTTCAGGAAAGGACGACAGTTGAGCAACATATGCGCCTTGTTCTACTTCATGCGGATCTCGTTTACTAATTTGACGAAACATACAACGATGTAGTTAAATCTAGGCCAACTCGAGCCAACATGAGCTTCAAATTAATCGTGGATTCTGTCATTTGTAATTTTAGGTATTTTTTGTATTCATCATGTAATATCATATATGTATAGCGCATCTTCACATCATATTCCACACATCTGCAGCATCCCCAAACCAATTCCAACAACTCGCACCAATCAAAGACATATGTAACCACCACCACATACCACCACATATGTAACCACATATGTAACCACCACCACATTATACATGTTTATGTGGTGGTAGTGGTTCTTAATTCCATCCCACACCACCATCATAGATTATTAATGTTATGGATGGTGGTGCACATCCCCAATATCATGCCATATAGAGTATTCTCCCAGCTCATTTGATGATTTCTACTGGATTTAATTTGCTATCTAGAGAGCACTCTATAGAACGTTATTGTACTTTATGTCCGAATCTACTGTTGTCCTTGTCGGCCAATTCCAGATGACCCGGATGACACGGGCTATCTGTCGGCCATCTGTCGGTTGTCTCCAGACCATGAAGGTCTCCGCTGAAGGGACTGGGCCTCTCGCTGGAGGCTCGTTAGTTCCACTTGCAGTCGATGCAGATCATGATAGACGTCACTGTGAAGCTCATCATGCCAAACGTGTTTCCAGTAATCGTTGCAATCCAGAACTGTTCGCATTTGCTCCGGGATTACTTATTTCTTATCAGATTAAGTATCACCTGCGTGAGGATGTAATTATCTATAATAACCAACATGCCAAGCAGTTCTAGCACCTGAAATCACATTCATTTCGATGTATTAATGCAGCCACAAATCACAACGAGAAACTAATTTCATTTATTCGTTTAATTACGATTGAATTTTGCGCGTGGATAACATCGTATGATCATTTTTGTAAGTTGATTTAATATCACTTCTCCGTGAAGGATTGATTTGGATACTTCATTTTGGATTTAACTCGGCTTACGGGGGACTATACTTGCAATGTTCTGTACATAACGTGCCAGGGTATCGCGTCAGAAAGCTCCCGTAGCACCATTATATATATATACATATAGCGCTCCCGTAGCTATATTGTGTTCGCTCATCACTATATGAAAGCGCTATGGTCCTTTACTTGATACAAGAGCGTATTTAATGAAACGATATCACGGTTACAACATAGACATGGGTGCATATTGGATCTTGACGAATGACGTCTATTTACGCTAGAAACAATCTAATATGATATGGATCCTACGCACATATGTCTTATTAGTGTTGTATCGCATCCGTTGGTGGATTACCAACTATAGGCTTGACCAATATATCTAAGCAATTCCCGTGAAGAATAAACTCCGAACACTGGTTAATACTTTTACACCCGGATTGTGTTGAGACAACAATTGATGTACCCTTCCTTACT
This sequence comes from Lepetodrilus galriftensis, assembly GCA_032361785.1. Classification (NCBI taxonomy): domain Eukaryota; kingdom Metazoa; phylum Mollusca; class Gastropoda; order Lepetellida; family Lepetodrilidae; genus Lepetodrilus; species Lepetodrilus galriftensis. The sequence continues at coordinate 5,522 of JAUTBZ010124440.1, read as the reverse complement.
TGACGATGTTTACAAAATGTATTATGTTCTCAAATGTTCATTCTAGTTTTTTTCTTGTACTTAATTGCCATTTGTTACCAGGAAAACAGCATATACAAATATACTCGTATATCTGAATCATGTACAAGGTCACTACAAGAGAAGCTGTATACACCGGAACCTCCGTCGTAAATAATTATATCAAATTACTTGAATTATACAGAAGTTTTCGACTCATATAATCAAATTCGTTACAATCACATCTACTTTCCGTTTGGCTATATTCACTTAACCTCCATTCTGATATCCATTTCTCATATCTTCATCAGCACAGACATGCATTGTGATAGTATACCAGTATCCCATTTCCCTGACAGTTAACGTTATCTCCCACTATACCAGACTAACCAGTATCCCATTTCCCTGACAGTTAACGTTATCTCCCACTATACCAGACTAATACGTACCCAGATTGGTTTAGGATGTAGTCTGACATAGGAGTTTCACAACACATGGAATCTAAGGATCGAGTTCCACATGCAATCGGTTGAATGGTACTCGACTTTGTCAGGCTATAGTAGCTTCCACGGGAGATATCGCTTGTTTAAAAGAATACGATATCTCCTAGTAGATATCACTTGAGCATGTTTTGGTACCAGATCACTTACTACGTGTCCATTATGGTCATCTGATCCATCAGTGAGATTGACATTGCTGTCCAGACAGAACCACCTGGCAAAACTCACGCAAGGTTCCCGGCGTAAATTGCAATTTGTAAATTACTCACATTTCCAAGAGTAGATTTCAACGCCAGTTTATGTTCAAGGTTGCAAGTGTATATTGCAGTCCTAGACTAGTTTCTCGCACGGGTTTCGCTGTAAATTGCAATGAAAGTTGACCACAAGTTCTAAGTGAATAGTCATAGTGTATGCACTTTCTGTTCACGGTTATTGTTGCATATTTCAATGCAAGGTTCGAAGACATCAATACTAGTTTTGCCCGAGTTCCAGGTGTATACTGCTATGTTATCTTCTCTGAGGGTTCCGAAATGTAATGTATATGGCAATGTAAATTTCTCATACGTTTCCGCGTGTATATTGCATACCATATTCTGCAATACCATATGCTCACGAGTTCCAGAATGATACTAAGCACCTTGCTATAACCTATCATGGCAAGGGTCCTAGTACGTGAAATACCGGTACCAGTTTTATAAATGCTTTCCTTAGACTAATATTACAAAAGGGTCATGTTATATGTAATTATGTGATAAATATCCATCTACGATAACATGACAAACATATTCTGTAGTTGTGTTATTCATTGTGGTATTAGTTCACCGTGTATAACAGGCGCCTCGTATCTATACCGGATGACGAGCAGAATCACTTAATGGCGTTGTCATACATGCATGTCATGTCCGACCATCTCTCAGACACTAATCAAATACTAGCTTGATAATTCAGGGTCAATTACCGGATAATTGACGGCCACTTTCAAGATACTTGACGGATATTTACCAGAAAGTTAACGTTCACTTACTGAAAACTTAACTGAGACATAACGGACACGTACTGGACACTTTAGTGCCACTGTAGACGTAACGGGCACCTACTGGCCACTTTAGTGCCACTGTAGACATAACGGACACGTACTGGCCACTTTAGTGCCACTGTAGACGTAACGGGCACCTACCGGACACTTTAGTGCCACTGTAGACGTAACGGGCACCTACTGGACACTTTAGTGCCACTGTAGACGTAACGGGCACATACTGGACACTTTAGTGCCACTGTAGACGTAACGGGCACCTACTGAGACAACGTTCGCTTACTTTATAGCGAATGTAACGGATACTTTAAATAAGTGACACTTACTGAATACTTTAGTGTCACTTATTGGAGTATTAACGGACACTTACTTAAGTCTTAGTGGACATTTATTTGAATATTAGCGGACACTTTATGGAGTCTTTACAAGCAATGGCGTGTTAACGGACACCAACATATCCGGAAGATGTCAGCAATTGGCTGAACAACATAAATACCATCACCCGAAGCTGACGTAAAAACTCATTGAGCTTATTCATGTCTTTGTCGTCAGTCATAAAATGTATTAAGTCTTTAAAAAAATGTTATACAATCTAAGGAACTTATCGCGCAATGTCCCATAAAGTAAGCCACATTGTAAGAACTTCCAGCAATAATTTACCAATTAATCAATGCCCGTCGAAGGATCGTGCCTTTCAGTAAATGTCTGGTTCAATATTGAACAACGTCAGGTAGAACCCGCTGTGGGAATTGTACCCTCCACGTCAGAGTGTCAGGAGTCTGTCACAATCTGTAACACTCTGTAACACCGTCTCTGTAGCTCTGTAACCTACTCAGCGAGCTCAAATGCATACGTTAGACCTACGTTCCATTAGGACGGTCAATCAGAATCTGTACCACGCTGTCGGACTCTGTTCCGTAGTCTATATTCCATTAGAACGGTCAATCATTTAGAACAGCTACAGACCTGCACCTGATGAGTGGACTGTCTTCTAAATGGGTTATAACTGTAGTGTCTGTAAGAAAACTAGGAAATGTAGGTTAGTATTAACACTCAACTATTCATTACAAATGATGGCTGTGCTTTAAACACACTCTGTAGCGAGGTATATTTTAGCGAGGGTTGACAGTGCGGACAATTCAGTCTTTAAGTGTCATGTAGTATTTAGGTCAGAACCGACACAGTTCTGTACGAACCATTAATTCATCATTGTTCATTATCTTCGATTTCGTCAACCGTTTTAGGATTCCTGTGAGAGATGCTAAAAGTACAGTGCTAGCGGAATTACCGGTTGTGATGAGGCGTTGATAATAAATAGTCTTTTACCAAATTACTATTGTGTGTCAATCAATCTCTTATTGGTGGAATATATCGAGCTGGGGGTGGCAGATAGTGATTTCCGTACAGAACCACTCATATTGATGATAAAGGAGTACACAGAACGTATGTCTTCGTATCACCTTACTGCACCGTTATTTTAATGAATCAGTATGCCATTGTACTTGTTTGGAAAACCTATCTTTTATCTTCTTTTTTTTTTTACTACGTTATTATCGCCAACATGTGAATATTTACAGATCATGATGAGAAATTTCATGAAATATTCTCTAATACAGGTTGAATAATAGGATCTATGTTATAAATCTTGGAGTTTGGTTTGATCAACATCTCTCCATGAATCATCACATGGCTCGTGTGTGCCAAACCGCCAGCTCCCGACTGAGAATCATCGGAAAACTGCGAGAATATTTCAATGAATCTTCAGCAACTAAATTAGTACTATCCTTGTTATGTCACGACTAGATTACTGCAACTGCGTCCTGTTTACCGTCAAACAAGAAGAGCTCAATCGACTCCAGGTTATACAAAAGCACTTCGTTCCTAAAATCAACAGCTTTTTGTCGTGCCCCGTGTCAAAACATCAACATTTGTGAAGAGAGTATTTGCATACGCAGCACCATCTAAATGGAACAACCTGCCAGAATAATTGAAATCGGCTCCATCTGTTCAATCATTCAAAGCCAAACTTAATAAAACTAATCTTTTCAAAAGTCACTTATAATATAAACCAGGGTATCGTTTTATGTGTGTTCACAGCGAACCGCGGCCTCATACGCGCACAGAGCAGTATCATTGTGACATTGTGCGCAGACACACATGCACATATGTATACATACACACACATGCGCGCGCGCGCACACGCACACACACACACACACACACAAACAGACAGACATATTTCCACACATACATACACATATTTACACACCTACAGACACACAGAGTAAATACATTTATCTACACATTTTTAATTAAAATTTAATGTATATCGTTAAAAGCAAATATATACTTATTATATATAAAACTACTTTTTCAAATAGATAACCTTTTCAATTGTGACGTTAATTAAAACGTGCGTACAATTGTTACTGTTCAAATTCTCATTAGTATTCGCAGCAGGATTTAAAACTTTCCACCAAGTGGATTACCCCATCCACTGAATCCACTGGAAGCGTTCTATTATCGACCCCTATAAGCACTGAATCACTTCCCTACGGTAAAAGCATAATGCTTTACAAAGATAATCTCATTTTTGTGAGTCTGTCCGGATAGATATCCAAGTACATACAACCCTAACTTCTTCCTATATTAGTATGTCAAACTTGATCACTTGCCATACATCGTTCATCATTATTGATAAAACCAAAGCAATATGAGTCTGGAATGTTTATTACGTGTTTTAATATCTTAGTAGTGACGAATGATCACATTTGATGCTGTCTTCTAAGTTACACAATATTATAAGTGATTAGTTCCACATTTGAGACGTCTATATCGTTTCACGAATCTTCGTATCTACGTACGTAGACCATGTTGTACTCTCGTATGTCTATCTATCTGGTCAGGGGCATTATGTACTCTCGTATCTGGTCAGGGGCATTATGTACTCTCGTATGTCTATCTATCTGGTCAGGGGAATTATGTACTCTCGTATGTCTATCTGTCTGGTCAGGGGCATTATGTACTCTCGTATGTCTATCTGTCTGGTCAGGGGCATTATGTACTCTCGTACGTCTATCTATCTGGCCAGGGACATTATGTACTCTCGTATGTCTATCTGTCTGGTCAGGGGCATTATGTACTCTCGTACGTCTATCTGTCTGGTCAGGGGCATTATGCACTCTCGTACGTCTATCTGTCTGGTCAGGGGCGTGGACAGGAGCGTAATACTGAGCTGGCCTACACGTTACTAAGATGACTAGAGCGCGAATGCTAACAGTACAGTCCAGTCCGGGGGCCCTGAACGAAACGGCGTAACTCTAATATAAAAGTAAGCTACGCCTCTGCTCGCTGATATCTACGCGGGCTCTATGCTCTCCCAATGGATACGAGAGCTTCGTGATACGGTACCTTGAGTCGTAGATCAACTTCATATGAGTTTCAATGAAATGCCACGTTTTTTCCAAAGATGATGTATCGTGTAATATTAAATGTTATATATTCTATGACACTGTTCTTACATAGATAGAAAACTTAATTATTAATAAAAGGTCAACACAGTTATATGTCTTACTGCAGCAAAATTCACGATAATTGATTGCTACCATTTGTATAGTTGAAGACTTGTATGGCATCTGAACTACAACCTAGGGCACTGGACGAGGATCCTATATTCGGTTCAAGGCGATTGTACATTTACTGTCAGAATAGTGATACATTGACCGAATTTGTACAAGGAGCTATTTGTAGTAGGCAAAGTGTCAATGAAAATGTATGAGCTAATCAATATATTGATCACGGCGTCAATACTGTGTGTATTTGATTGCAATGCTACAGAGTTTCTATCAATTGGTTAACAATAGCAACTACTATGTATTCTTATTTGTGGGTGGGGGGTGGGTGATATAGATAGACATATAGATAGATAGATAGATAGATAGATAGATAGATAGATAGATAGATAGATAGATAGATAGATAGATAGATAGATA
>JAUTBZ010124429.1:0-15403 GCA_032361785.1 Lepetodrilus galriftensis | reverse complement strand
TAACTACGACCGTCGGGAGTCGGCATAACGCTCGTCGTACGACGATTTGGTCGCAAGTGTAGCGCCGGCATTAGTGGATAAGAGAGCTTCGAGAAACGATACCCAGAACCGGACTTCTCGAAATAAACGTGAGTTTGAGATTTTGCTTTGCCGAGAGTGCTCCCATTGCCTCAGTGCTGTAACTTGATTAAAACTCTGCTGAGCCCCCACCACTGAGTCGATGGGAGAAATCTCAGCTGAACAAAATTTCAAGCTCAAGTTTGTGTCGATAAATATACATGTACAGTATAATATATAAGGTATACAATACATGTTCTAAGACCCTATTGTGTTGAGCACTATGCCGTCAGACAATGATACATTTATATATATTATAATTAGCTGAAATGTTGATTTTCTAACCAGATTCGGGATGTTTACGATGTCACAGCAACAAAAGCAGTGCCTCCATTAAATATTGTTTTTCATGCAACAAACCTCTGTGTACTAAATGTCTGAAGTCTCATAGGAGGAACCCCAGAACATGTCGACATCCAACCATAGATTTGACTGACAAAAATAGGACTATTGGACAAGAAAGCCAAAAGGAATATGCCAAATGCGACCGTCACAACCAAGACGTCAATCTATTCTGCAATAACTGCAAGAAGGCCATTTGCAATGTATGTCGTGAACGACAGCACAATCGCTGTATAAACGTAGTGGTGTTAGATTCTAAATATTCCGAAATGCGGCTATATTTGTTGGAATACAAAACTAAAGTGAAGATGCAGATTGAACTTCGGGAGGAATTGCGTGGTCATACAGATACCAATGGTAACAAACTGCTTGTGATGTACCAAGAACAGGCAGCATCCATCGACAAGATCTTAAATTCAGGATCTATTTGCATAGGCGACATATGCCGTGCATACTTTTCCTGTATGTCAGATGAGGGAAGTGGCCTGTATACTGTCACAGTCCCTCACAAAATAGCAGACACAATATTTCCTCCAGACATCGCTATCATAATGAAGGCAAGATTTATCAATGAAGGTCAGCTATCGACGACTCGCTCAAATATAATCATGTTGAGTCTGACAAAAACAATAAGCACTCGAGAAGCAACTGGAGAGGAAATCAACATCCTCTGCGACATCAAGGTCATAGTTGCAGACGGATACGAAACTGCGGTTGTCTCCGACATCAGCAACAAGTGCTTGAAGTCCTTCCACGCCACAGAGAGGGAGGTGTACCGCAGCAAACTGGACTTGGATGGCCGACCTCACGGCATAGCGGTCCTCATGGACCAACAGGTGATGGTCGCAGTTCCGGGGACAAAGCAGATCGTCAGAGTGCAAGTGGTTCCTGACTTGATCTTGCTTGCCACCATCAGAACAAAGAAGCGCTACACCAGCCTGGCTCTGCTCAGCCCCACGTCCATAGCAGCTGGGTCGTGGAAAAGCATCCACATCCTCGATATGTGCGGGTACCTTCTACGGTCGATAGTGAAGTACGACGGGGCGGATGTGATTGGGAGGCCGTGGTATATGTGTACCAACAGAGGCAACCTGCTCGTGTCCGACTGGGAGAAGAAGTGTGTCGTTTGTTTGACACCGACTGGCGAAGTGGTCTGGAGATATCCTCGGGTGGGTAATGGAGGTCTGAAGAACCCACTGGGAATAACGACCACCAGCACTGGAGACGTCCTGTTGTCTGACTGGAGTGAAAATACGGTTATTAAACTTACAGTTACTGCAAGCGGCGGCTTTAAGAAAACTGTGTATTCTAAAGATGAATTCCACAAGGTTCGAGGAATGCACATGGGCGAAAAAAACACTTTGTTTGTTTGTAGGCTCGGTCAAGTAAAGCGGTTTAGGTTAAAATAATATAGGACTACAATACGAGAACAGTATAAAGTAATTGGTCCATTATGGTTATCCTGAACATTTGTTTTCACAAGAATATAGTGTACTAATAATATAAATTCTTGTACTCTCCATGGTATGTATCTACCATTATGTATGAAAAGAAAATGAAATAACAACAGAATTTTATACATATATGTATTAATATCTATACTCTTTTTATTTTATTTATCAAATGCAGTAATTAAATGTTTCTTGTGTAACAAACAGTACAAAGTATCAAAAATAATATGGCAAAACAACAAAGTAAGAAAATTGAATGCTGATAAAACTGGATACAGTATTATATATAGATATTGAGATCCAATTTCAACTAATATACATTCAGACAGGACATAGAAAACAAAATAACCTGAGCACTGTAGTCAATATTGTAATATTTTCGCCAAAGCTCACTCAAAACCAAAATTACCGGTATGTCACTCGTGCATAGTGAGTGAGTGAATATGGAGTTACATCTGATACGGGCATACATCTGATACGAAATGTAAGCTCGGTTAGTATCCTATTTCTTACCCAGAGTGTCAAAGTACAAAGTAGGCCTAGCATCATGTCGTTGCTGCGGGAATATTTCACTCATTTGCAACGATAATTTGCCGGGGAATTCTGATTACCAGGTATCCATTAATGTAACATCCACTAAAATGTTTCTTCCACCCCTTCCACATACTAGATCAAAACATCCATTCATAGTTAATGCCACACACTCTAGTCCTGTATTGGGACTATTTTAATTTAGACACACAACAGCCATGATAATGCGACGAAAGACAGAAAATTATCTTTACCCTTCCGTGTTTTCTGTAACTACTCTTAACTATGTATGATAGCATACCGTACTATCATTCTAAGACACATTATATTAGCATACCCTGTCATTGTAATAGACATGTGCATCATACTGCGACAGCATACCCTGTATCGTCATGTAAGGCACATTTCATAAATGCCCATTATATTATGGGTTGGCATATATCACAGTTAGATTTTACAGGCAATATTTGATTTAAACAACACAATCACAGCTGGTTGACCTATGTAAAGGTCAGTGAAAGTCTTACATGAAATACTGTATCTACATATTTGATTTGCCAATACATGTCCTTTATTCAACCACCTACGGTACTTATATCTCATGTCACACTTTAAATCATAAATATTTTAATATTTAACTGAACTATTTGACAGTAACCATATTAGATAAATAACTGTTAGATGAAACATACTATTACCAGAATTTCCCATTTTACAACCAGAACATCTTTACACTATTTTCACTTACTACTCGTGATTGTAGTCAGAATATAACTAAGATAGGAAATGATTATGGGAAATACCTCTAAACAAAAATGTTGTATATAAAAATACATGTAATGGTAAACATATTTTTGGAGGCACAATTTGTGGCACAAAGCATTTTTAGCTTCTGTTTTGGACAAAATCGTTGATGTGATTGTAAGTTTCTTCCTGCTCAAGTAGTAGTAGCACTTCTTTCAGACGTTATTCACGACCTCATACAGGAAGGTGCTTACTAGCAATACTCATGACCCTGTTATATTCCTATCAAAATATAATATACAAAGATATTTCAATAAAATTCTAAACAAAATAATGTATATTATATAACAACCTCATATCATACCTTCACACATCAAACAGGTGAATATATTTAGAAATTAAATAAATCTTATATATTTTTAGTGTAACTTTTTAATCAAATCCATTAATCCCTTCTCGGCGGCTGCAGCTCTTGTCATCACTTGGAATGCTGTGCTTGTACCATTAAAAGCTGTAATGCTACCACCAATGTGCTTGTGATTTCCAAAATAACGGATACGATAAGTTCCTGTCTCCTGATTGGCTGGTATATCCCATGTGACCTCAGTCTCACTCTCGCCCAGAAGGAAGCTGGTCTGGTGCCAGTGGAATCTAGGAATATAGGAAATGTGTTAAAGATGTTTCTTTAAGAATTCATATACTAGTAGTATATTTGTTTGTTTGGACATATATGTAGCACCAGCTGGTGATCGCAGGTTTACTGCAACATTCAGCGCTACAGATGTTGTGGGTTTCCTCCTCTAAACTAACATGCTGTAGTATAAGTGTAAGAACGGTGAAAGCGACTATGAACCGAAATTCAAAAAAAAAGAATAAAAGGACATGACATGCACCTAATTTGAACACCATTGTGGTGGCAATATTTATTTATTTAAAAATAAAAAGATTATTTGGGGTTTCAATATCAATATCACGTCAGAAAGGAAACTTTCGCAAGCATTGACATCGGGCCCCCGGGGCGGGATTTGAACCTGTACAATGTTCTCCCACTGTGCTGTATTTTTTACCTAGCCTGCTAAAACTGTAAAATACTTTATGTAAATGCACATCTTCTGCAAAGTTTGAAGTAGTGCGTACCTGGTGTGCCAGGATGAGTCTGTGTAGACAACCCTCCACTGTGACGCCGACTGCGACGCCGACTGTGACGCCGACTGTGACGCCGACTGAGACGCCGACTGCTGTCTCTCGACCGTCAGGAACGTGTCGTTTCTCTGGAAGTGTCACATTCACAACTATAAACCAGATTTTTTACTTTTTTATCTAAAACAATATTTATCGGAAAAACTTTCGGGATCCACAAACTATACATGCTATGTAGTATCTTAAATAGACATGCAGAAAAACTATTGGAATCCACAAACGATACACCTACATTACATGCTACAGGTAGTACCTCACATAGACATACAGATTTCCTCTTTAAGTCAATGACTTTATGACCATAAATGAGTGGTTTATTGATTTACGTCATAGCGGGAATCTTTCACCCATTTGATAAGGTTCCAGAAAAAACTCTTGATGTACAGTGACCGAGTGATTTATTGGTTAATGTCACATTGAGAATCTATCACCCATACAGAATGATATACATGACAGGATACAATATATAATAATTAGAGTGCTATTGCTATACATGTCTAATAATATATAGGAATTCTAACTATAGAAAGTATTCATATGAACTGATTGCTTACTTTGATGTTATTTCGTGGATTGGCACTAATAAAGGTTACACTGACGGTGCTATTCTGAAATACAATGAAACAAAATGAACGAAATTCATGACATAAAAAATAAAACATGTGATGCTAAAAAACTAATTGAAAACATTGGAATTAAAAAAAAAATTAAAAAATGTCTTTAATTAATTGCAAAAAAGTAATAAAATCTATCAATCTGTCACACAATAAAAACAATAATTATTATAACACACCAGATCCACATCATAAGGCATGCTCAATGTTGTTACCTCAGACCAATGGATCAGTGTGCAACCAGAGTTCCTTCTCAAGTCCCTGGGCAGTATACAACATACCTGCGTGTACGTGGAGGCAGCATTTTTAACGACATCTCCGAAGCTCTTGCCAAATGGTGTTGCGTCAAATATGACCGGGGGAAGGAAGGATATCTGCTTGCCCTCGAGGTCCGGGGGATTGGGCCCAACAGGGGATGGGGTACCCTGAACACGCAAACAGACACATCAATTTAACCCTCTGAAGGCAACTGGAGATGCCCTAAAGAGCAGCGACTATACCTAATCCTGCAGGGAGAATGCCAAAGGGTGCCTAAGTAGATCAGGTCTATTTTTAGAATTTCTAACAATTCCCCAGAATTTCCCAAGTTCCGGTGATAACTAAACTACTACAGTACTACTACGAAAAATAACATGGAAATAATACTTGCATTACTATAAATGTCCACTGGTTCCACCCACCTTGGTCATGTGCTGCGCCAGTTCCACAAACTCCTGTATATAGGCAGCCAGTGTGTGCGGGCCGTAGATCGTGGATGCTGCCTCGTACCTCTGGATCTGTGACATAGGACATCAGTGTCACGCACCGCTAACATGCTCTTACTCTTAAATCCTACATGTAACATGAACAGTCTGCAGTTGGACAGATAGCAATGTGAGTCATATTGTGGGTTTTATAGAGAATATTAATGTGATGTTCTTGTTACAAACCTGATATTCTTCATAAGTAGCAACGTAATCAGCATAGTCATTAGACAATCCGGCGATGATAGACACCATGTCACTGGGAAAACCACCCGATACCAACGTCTGCAAAGTAAAAGACAACTGTTTTATACCATATTTTCAAATAATATTTTTTATACATTATGGTAGACACTAAAATAAATCTCTTGCAAATCATTGAAAAATCAAAGAATTATTTCTTTAACTAACACCATTGATAGGAATATCTCACTGAAGTAACTGCATCGCGTGTTCTACGTCCGGACATTGTCCTGAAAAGAAATGAAAAAAACATCAGACATAGTAATCGCATACCGAGTGAATATGGAGTTTAAAATCGCTGATGGAATCTAAGACTTTCACCCATTTGTGACAATCACATACTGACAAACAACGTCAATTAAATAAGTGTATTCTAGTATATATAACCACTACTACTAGAGTAAGGCTATGTGTCAAATTCAGCCAGTTATGAAAGAACTCAAGATTTCACATATCCACAACAAAGAAAACACAATAAGAACTCATTCTGGTAAATTTATTTCTGAAAGGCATTCATTTCAGGATGAGCTATACACAGTATTCCAGTTGCTAGAGACTTACGTAAACTCTGCGGGTACTGCGACGATGGCGAGCTGACCCAGTCTGAGAATCTGAACGCCAACAATGGCTGGCTGCCAGGCATACGGGAAGTTTATCTGAGAGGAACAAAGTCTCAGGCTAGAAAACATAATATCTACAACATGGAACATTTTCAGTATGATTTATTATATCATCTGTAATGAGTGAATGAGTAAGTGAGTTGTCAGTGTGAGACATTAACAAGAGAGATATCAAAGACATCAGGGCCAATTAAAAATGACTTAGCAAAGCCCGGAAAGTAGGTGCAAATTTAGATATAGAATTATTATTTTTACTTAGACAATCGGTCTTTGCCAAAGTGCATTAACTTAGACCGAGTGAATTTAGCTAATAGGACATTGGCCATCGGGCCACCGCTAATGTCGCACACTGAGTTGTTGTTTTACGTCACAGCGGGAATCTTTCACCCATATGCGACGATATCTGTAACGAATACTGCATAAAACATTGGGTTGGAGAGTGACCAAGTGTGATAGGCGTCACACTGAGCATGACCAAGACTGATATTGTGACACAATGTGACCGATTGTGATCAAGAATGACAAATGGGGACAGAGTGACATTGTAGCGGAGGGTGTCCAAGCATGCCAGAGAATGACCCAGTAGATACTGATACCATAGAGAGTTACCAAATTTTATAGCACATGATGCAGCATGACCAAATATCCAACATGTATGCGTCGTATGACAGAGTGAAATAATGTGAGCAAATGTGGCATAGAGTGTCAGCAAGTGTGAAAGAGTGAAAAAGTGTGAACAAGTGCGACATAGTGGGACCAAGAGTGCCAGTATCTCTCTTGTATTCTGTACTATGACAGATAATGACAGTGTGAGCAAGTGTGACGGTGCCAGTGAGTGAGTGAATATGGAGTTTAACGTCGCTGCAGTAATCTTTCACCCATTTGCGACGAAGACAGTGCCAGTCTCTCTCCTGTATGTTGTACTATGACAGAGCGTAACAGAGAGTGACAGAGAGTGAGTGAGTGACACACTACCTCTCCGGTGTCCAGCAGTATAGGTTTGGGATGGTGACACGCCTTCTGCTCCTTGCTGGGGTCCTTCAGGAAGTCCCGGACCAAGTCCCACAGCAGATTCCCGGTCTTGTCCCCTGTAGCAACACAATACAGAGGTACATCTCTCGTCTCTGAACATCTCACACTACTTTCACCATACAGAGGTACATCTCTCATCTCTTACGCTACTTTCACCATACAGAGGTACATCTCTCGTCTCTGATTTGATTGAATTAATGTTTAACGTCGCGGAACATCTCACACTACTTTCACCATACAGAGGTACATCTCTCATCTCTTACACTACTTTCACCATACAGAGGTACATCTCTCGTCTCACACTACGTTCACCATTCCATCACATCACCACAAGGCAACTGGGTCAAACGAACAAGAACATAATTTGTTGATGTTTCTGAATAGCTAGTCCTAAATGGTCACCTTGCTTGAAGTTAAACATCCCAGGACCGTCTGTAGTGCCGGCGGCAAAGCTGAAGCCCATGGCTGGTTTACATGTCTTCACCTGAAACACGTCCAGACAGAACAGTGCATCATACTAGGAGCTATACAACGTTACATGACATAATACCCCACTTGATTGCCTGGTATCAGACAGCTAGACATACACAACGACAGAGAGACAGACAGACAGACAGAGAGAGAGAGAGACAGACACAGGGAGAGAGAGAGAGAGAGAGAGAGAGAGAGAGAGAGAGAGAGAGAGAGAGAGAGAGAGAGAGAGAGAGAGAGAGAGAGAAAGAGAGAGAGAGACAGACACAGGCAGACAGACAGACAACCAGACAGACAATAAATAAACAGACAAGGCTAAAGACAAGTCCCTCAATCACAAAAAAAAAATATTAAAAAAAAAGAAGAAGAAAAATAACCGTGACGACAAATGAGATGTTCCTACCTGTGTACCATTGAAAGATACTTTGACTTTCGTCATGTCAACATATGAGTGTCTGAAGTCCACAGGTCCTGACAGAGGCGTTGTTCCGCGACGGTACAGGTCCTACAACCGTGGAATATTAAAACTATGAATACGCTTACCGGTACATAAGTTATAGGACAATACTCTCAACATATAACATAAATAACACAAAGATTAAATTACCAATCAGTGACAACATCCAAGTCAAATGTTAGTGAAAGGCGATACAATGATCTGCTATCAATAGTCTCACCAAGGCTTTCTCAAACTGTTTTCTTCCAATGATCTTGGTGCTCTCAAACATGTCCTTCCCCGGCCCTGATGCGATACACAGCTCATTCTGGTGATAGACATAGACAACTCAATGTCACAATAATCAGCCCATGCTAGTGAATGTGATCACAATTCTGGAGGCAGACATAATATATTATGATTACAGATAAATGATCTAACCTTGATCTAGCTGGGTTACTAACCTGATAATGCTATATACATCAAAACATGTGTGTGAGCTTTTGTGTTGTATATTTGATTCTAGTTCTAGAGAACGTTTTACATACTCAACTATCGAGTGAGTGATCGTGGAGTTTAACGTTGCTGCAGGAATCTTTCACCCATTTGTGAAGATTAAATATCAAAAACCAGCTCTACCTTTGAGCTTGATGACTTTGACTTTTAACATACATCAAAACATGCATTTTTTGTGGTTTTCTTTTTACTATACCATTTACAGTGGGATATCATGCAACACATTATCGCAGGCACTTCTTATTATCAATAACGACGGAGTAGTCCATAACCATGGTAACCGATACTGACCTTGCCGTGACAGGTGCTATGAAGGACGTCACAGGGCAGACCGCTGTCCTGACAGTGAGGACCCCTGGTGTTGGGAGACACATCGCCCTCGTTACTCTGGGCAAACGCAGCTACGAAGGAACCCTGACATGGAACAATCACATAATTATATATTGAACCGCAAAACAAACTGTAAATTGCTTATTTTCAAATGTTAAAATATTTCAATAGGAACATTAGAGAAAGGTAATTTTTTGGCACACACCATATGACAGTATAGAAAATGTTTTGTACTCAAAAGAGGTTTTGTCTGTCTAATTTTGGCAGCATCGAGGGTGACAGTGTTATCTGGAGTGATGTTATTACATGAAGCATTCCTCTACCTTGCCCGGAAGTTCTCCAGGGTTCATCAGTTCCTCAAACAGCTGTGAGGCGTAACCTTTGTTGTCCCCGGAGATGAGAGTGTTGGAGTTGTTCATGCTCGTCCCATGGACTGCATACCAGCTGGAAGTACAAGTGTTGGCGTTACAGTCATACCTTGCTATCTTACGTTCTCAATACAGGGATAAAAATTAACACTAGCCCGCTAGCTCGGGCCTTTTCTCCCAATGCTAAAGATATCCTGACGGCTAAGAAATTCATAAATTTGTTAATTGTATCACTATTCGGGCTAGAAAGTTTCAAAATGTCTATCGCTGTCAATACATTACTATTCCATTAGTGAGTATGTTAAGTAAATAAATTATAATAACAACACATTTCCATCACAAGCAGCGACTAAAATATTATCACTTCAAATAAAATTTAAAAAATACTACGAAGCGTAAATAGTTGCAGGATTCAACTTCATAAAACATTAACAAAAGTGATAGCTCTTAATCTCATAACACACAAAAAATATATATTGGTAGTCAAGATTCTACATGTATTCTAATACTAGGGATTAATACAAAACTAATCAAAGCGCCAAGTACCTGATCATTCCAATTCCATTGTTTTCAGCATCTACTAACTTCAGCACTGTCATGATCTTATCAACATCATACTCATACCTGAAAGTAAAACAAAGTCTATCACAGTGCAACGTACACTTGTATCTACCTGTGTCGTTCATAAATACAGGATGTAGAATGTGTAGATATCAGCATTCAGGACCCGACCGAGAACTTGGAGTCTATTCCCCGTACCTGGACCCATTTCCCAGCAATCTACTTGGCTGACATGATTAGGGTTAATAAAAATATATTGTTTATATTCTGGGTCACATGGGTCTGGTGAATAGACTGCGATCTGGGTCCAGTTCCGGGGTATAAATTTCACTAACTGCATTCACAATTGTATTTAATAAATGTGTTTGTCCATCCACATGCAGTGAGTTTCACGTCACGATGGGAATCTTTCACCAATAATACATGACATACTGGTTACATGGAAAGTTTGACCATTTGATAAATTCTAGAGTGGTTCTACCGAGCTCACTTTTTCCTCTCGGCCTCAGGGTTGTTGAGATAGGACGAAGGACTGCGGTTGATGCTGGAGTCCAGGAGTTCGCCGGTGCTCATGTAGATGTTCCCTGGGCGGATACTGTTGTGTGCCTTGACGATACTCTGTACACATCACACAACATTACAGGTAAAGCAGTGTATAAAACTCCAGCTATTTCACTGCCAGACATGAGGACTGGTACCCGGTAAGTCTGAGAAGTTACCCGTCCTCATATATGGTGGCCAGTGACCGATGATATACATCTTGAAAAACAAACAAAAAGTAACACGACATGCAGGCGTGCAAGTTTAAAACGTTACCAGTCCTCGCTGAAAATAACCTGTCGCAGCCGAGCGGACAGGCCCTATTTCGAACACTGCTATATATAAATATTATATACAGTCCAGACTGTTATGAATACAGACCAATGCTTTCAGTCAACCCCCATTTATCCAGACTTATAACTGGTTCCCTGGTTATCCCCACACTTTTTATTCGGAACAAATATCTTCATAGACAAAAAAGTCGTCTGTAAGTAGCAAACTTCGGTGGACAATTGTGTTGCAACATGGTTATTCTTGACATGCGAACAAACAGCATGCAGATTAATGTGCAACATGTGTCGACACGTGACAATACACGTTGTCCAGTACAATTCAATCAAAGTGATTAAAGTGTTCTTAAAATCTATATTTAACAATACGAACATGAAAAGATCAACACAAAGTACTGTGGGCATTGCTTGCTTCTAATACTACTAGTACTATGCTGCAGCAAAATGTACCGGTAGATCAAAGTGTGACATTATAATCAATTAAATATGAAACTCAAGCATAATATCAAGTTAATATCAGAGGTTTGTTATATGAATAACGACCATATTTATAATAATAAACACATACCTAACTAGAACATAATATAAATAGTATAATACGATGTTTCTTATATTTAAAAAATAACTTCATTTGCACTATATAATTATAACAACAATACAAACTTGTATGAGAAATACCAAATCAGACATTGTTATTTAAACATTTCTGTATATATATAATTACTGTATTATGTCAATGTATATCTATTTAACCAGCGTAATCAGAAACTACACTCTCTACTCATTGTATGACTATGATATGTATCATATTATTTGATGTACATCCATTTCCTGTTTACATTGAAACAAAACTATCATCCGTTTTACAGAGAAGTTATTATTATGAATTGGCACAACCCGCTACAGTAATATAAATATAATATGAACATATTGACAACTATCTGGATGTCAGTAATATGAAGCTTGTTGAATACAACACAAATGTCATGTGTATAGTCAAATTAACCTTCTCCATGCTGAATGCAACCGGAGAGTGCCTAAAGATCAGTGCCTGTGCCTAATCCAACAACAAGAGGGTTAACAAAAGCAGTTTCAGATAAAAAATTGTTAAATCTTTTAACCATCTGTGAACGTAAATGCAAGTACATGACTGCATGCAGTTTCAGATAAAAATTTGTTGGATCATTAAATCTATCAACCATTTGATAATGTAAACGGGAGCAGTTTCAGATAAAAATTTGTTGGATCATTAAATCTTTCAACTATCTGTGAACGTACGTATGCCTTTAAGACGTGAATATAAAACTAGAAAATTATAAATATTTTACCAACCTGGAAGACATGGTGAAACAAACGTGACAAAATATCCCTGATCTAAACCTAGATGTCCACTAGTTCCTGTTAGCGGCGACTTTAGATGCCCTACGGAGAAGTGAGAGTGACTACTCTACAGCTGATCCAGGAAGCGGGTCACCATAATGCATTACAACATCTCGCTATCGGCGGTCGTGACAACATCTCGCTGTCGGCGGTCGTGTAGTCTCACTAGAGAAAGCTCTGTGTGTACACACAATAGCTGCTCAGTCCGGTGAGAGAAGACATAGATGTATACAATAGCATCTTGCTGTCACCGGTCTCACTCCAGATACCAAGAGATACACTAGAACGATCACCAAGAGATACACTAGAACGATCACCAAGAGATACACTAGAACGATTACAAGTCAAGATGAACTTTTAGCTTCACAAGTCTCGCTGTAACACACTCTGGCTTTAAATATTCACTGACAAGACTCCATATTTGCATCCATTTAAAACGTTGACAATGTTCACCGGTCCAGAGTTTCGCTATTCCTCTAGGGACTAGTTACGATGCATACTTCAGAATGATATATTCACTGCTCAGTCTCCCATCCACAAAAAAATTGACAATGTTCACCATTCAAGATTTTGTCGACAATTTAGCTATTCAATACACACACTTCCAATTTAAATAGTCGGTGATCAAGCTTATGTGTCCATCAAAACAACTGAGAATGTTCACCAGTCCAGATTTTGTCGACACTTTAGCTATTCCACTAGTGAAAACGCACACCAGGGTTCAAATATTCATAGATCAAGCTTCACATTGTGTCCTTTTGACAGTTGAAAATGAAAATGACTGTTAAGGAGATAATACTGTATTATCAATGAAATAACACTGTTTGCACCCTCTGTCACTGGGAACACTTAAAATACTAAATGGACACTTTTGTCAGTCACTGCTTTGGAGCAGAAAAGAAATATCCTCTAAACAAATTTTGGTTTCTTAGCAACAGAAATGAAAGTGTAACATGATGATATCAAAAGCAGATTAAATTAATAATTCACTACTTCCAGATCTTGTTAACAGAAATGACACTGTCTAACAATAGGAAATTGAATTCATGTTGGAATTCTAACACTGATAATGCAGTGTTTAGAAATTTAGAAAATAATAAGGGGATCATTTTCCATAGTTCCAATGTTATATATTGCTGGTGGTCAAATCTGTAATTTGCAGGGGGGTCCCCATGGGTACCTTTAATCCTCTCCCTGTTGGATTAGACATATATAGCTCCTTAGGGCATATCCAGTTGCCTTCAGGATGAAGAGGGTTAACATTACAGATGTTCAAATGACTCCCAGGACCTCCTCTATTTTTAACACTATAGTCATAATAGTGATAGTGAAGACTATATGATCCCACGATATAATGCTGAAGTTGGGGTCCATGACATGCTACCCGCATTATAATACACGTGTTATATCAACGAATATAATTGGAGAGAGAAAAAAAAGAAGGAAAAAAAGTTTTTGAGGAAAAAAATGAAAATATTTTTATTTTTTTACATTTCTTTTTAAATGGGGGTCCACGTTAGACTCTGCGTTTTATCCGAATCCGCGGTGCATCGAAGGGCGTTATATCGAGGGAGCACTGTACATGATCCCACGTTTTTTCCACGCATGTGTGGGCCTTCATGCTTCAAGGATCAACAATTACGTTTCACCGGTATATAGAAATTTGACTACACGGCCACATGGGCATCTGTATGATAATCATAATAGATTCAGTAATGTTTAACAGTGCATGTCAAATTAAAACAAAGAATACCCTGTAACCCTAGGGCAGATGCTGTTAACAAGTGAAGCATGAATTCTACTGTTTTACTAGTCATATTAATCATGCATAAAGACAAACAATATACTTAGCGACAGTATTTTCTCACAATTGACATTGTAGAGATGTCATGGAGGTTTCTTAGAAACAATCATGAATATTTTGCCAAAGCACTAAACAAAATAAAAACATATATAATTTTAATAACATGTTTAAAACAAGTAAATACGGTAGCCATTTTTTGAGAAATAAACTGAATTTGCTATAAAAAAAATATATGTATACATGTAGTTAACATGGTTAATGTTGATGAAAGGCCAGCTGTTCTCTACCATTTAATATTTAAAATTACATGTAAATATTGTTAAATAAATAAATAAATAATAATAATAATAATAATAATAATAATAAATAATAATAATAATAATAATAATACCATTTAATATTTTAAATTATATGTAAATAGTGTAAAATAAATAATAATAATAATAATAATAATATTAAATAATAATAATAATAATAACCTCAAGAAAACCCCACTGTTTCATGGACTCATTTGTGTTACCAATACCACTAGTGACTCAAACAAAGCTGATGAGACTGCAATCATCTGGTTAGGATGTACATGTATGTAATGTTGTTTCACTCCCTGTTGTGCCCCCAGTCATTATACCTCAGTCAATCTGCCCTCAACCCGTGACCAGATCGCCCCACCAATAAAAGGCACTGATGGGGGTGAAATGACTTGGGGCGCAATAGATTACCCATAGTCGTAAAGGGTTAAAGTAAATCAGTAATGTATTGGTATTATATTTATATAAACGGAGCACATGAAATGCTTTAAACCATTGTTCTCCAGTAATCTAGACTTGCCTAAGGGTGATATTTTGAATAGGAGTGTTTGGGTGAGAACAGGGTGTGACACAAGACTAGGGACGAAACGATTTGGGGCGAAACATCTGCCATCCTCTGGTTATCGAGTTCAAAAAATATAAATTGCTTGACACAAACCTTATCATGTGGACGTGGTTACAATATAATTTGAGAGAGAGAGAGAGAGAGAGAGAGAGAGAGAGAGAGAGAGAGAGAGAGAGAGAGAGAGAGAGAGAGAGAGA
>JAUTBZ010124418.1:2431-15404 GCA_032361785.1 Lepetodrilus galriftensis | reverse complement strand
CTTTACTCAACAGCGGCCAATGAAATTATTGATGGCGGCGCTGGCACCAATGACTATCTGTCCTATTACGATGCGACTTCAGGCGTTAATGTTGATCTGTTGATTACCACAGCTCAGGACACAGGCGGCGGCGGAACAGATACCATCACCAATGTCGAAAGCTTGGCGGGTTCGCTGTTTGACGATAATCTCTATGGTCATGTGGGGGTTGACCTGTTTTATGGCTATGATGGTTCTGATAAATTTTTTGGCCGCGGTGGTGATGATATTTTCTACGGTCTTGATGGTGATGATCTATTTTACAGCTTTGACAGCAATGAAACGTTCTATGGCGGCAATGGCTCAGATTATGTTTCCTATTATAATTCCGACGTTGGCGTGAATATTGATTTTGGTTTTTATTCCCAGGATACCAATAACGGTATTGACATTCTGTCCAGCATTGAAAAACTAGCAGGCTCCTTGCATGATGATCTCTTCAAGGGTAATAGCAGTGACAATGTTTTCTTCGGCTATACAGGTAATGACCGTTTTGAAGGCCGTGGTGGCAATGACGCCATGTATGGCGATGCTGGCAATGACACATTTTATGCCTATAGCGGCGATGACATCTATAACGGCGGTGCCGATACTGACTATATTTCCTATTATTATGCTGATGCTGGGGTCAATGTCGATCTCTCCATTACCAGCCGTCAGGATACAGGCGGGGGCGGCAGTGACTATGTGCTGAATATGGAAAATCTGGCGGGCTCATTGTTCGGTGATACGCTGACTGGCAATAGCAGCAATAATTATCTTACAGGCTATGCGGGCGATGACACTTTTGCTTTTGCAGGGGGCTGGGGCAATGATACCATCACCGATTTTGGCAATGGCAGCGAATTTCTTGATGTCCACACCACAGGTGTAACGGCTGCTGACCTTAATGTTAATGTGGTTGGCGGTGATACGGTTATTACCTTTGATGGCATCACCAACAGCATTACGCTGACGGGCATCACTGCTGACATTGATGCGGCTGACTTCCTGTTCTAGTCAAGAGCAGTGACATTGCTAAAAATAGATAGGCTGAAAGCACAAGTGTTTTCAGCCTATTTTTTTGAAACTTATCCACGGCATATCATTAGGCATTATCCTTGACACTCAATAGCTTGAGTTTTGATGTTTGAAAGGTCGTGCATAATGGATAAAACAGAGAATTTGCAATTGCCATATCTTATGGCGGCGCAGGCACAAAAACATGTTACTCACAATGAGGCTTTGCGCGCACTTGATGCCCTTGTGCAATTATCGGTTCTGAGTCAGGACTTAACAGCGCCTCCAGCTTCGCCTAGCGATGGTGATCGTTATATTGTAGCGGGCGGGGCAATTGATGACTGGTCTGGTAAGGAGAACCAGCTTGCAGCCTGGCAAGATAATAGCTGGATGTTTTATGTGCCTCAAACAGGCTGGTTGTGCTGGATTTCAGATGAAAACAAGGTACTGGTCTTTGATGGAACCACATGGGATGAGCTGTCTGGTGCAGGCGCTACCAATCCTGCTCCCTTGATAGGGATCAACACCACGGCAAGTAATCCCAACAAGCTGGCGGTAAAATCTGATGCGGTGCTGTTTTCCCATGACGACATCACACCAGGTAATGGCTCCATGCAGATCAAGATTAACAAGGAAGCCCCTAGCAAAACAGCAACTTTTTTGTTTCAGGATGGCTTCAGTGGACGCGCTGAGATTGGTCTGACAGGAGATGATGATTTTCACTTCAAGGTCAGTGGTGATGGTTCAGCGTGGAAAGAAGGGATTGTCATAGATAGGGCAAGCGGCAAAGTCACTTTCCCTACCAATCTATATGCAGAGTCCGCAGCGTTTAACCTTATGGGAGATGGTGGCCGCTTTGCTGGTTCGCCAGAACCCGCCACTCCTACAGCTACAGCTTTTGCAAAGCCTGGATGGCTGCGCATAACGGGCGGCGCTGTGGTTAGTGAGCATGGCAAATTCTATCGCAACAGCTCTTCTTATGGTGGTGCTGGCACTGCGCTTGATGCTGATATAAAGCAGCTTGTTGACCAGATAATAAGTGCGGGCTATCGGCGTTATTATCCTGAATTTTTCGTTGCAAAGCTTGTTGCTGGCTCTACGGTTGGTTACAGCCCAACCTTTCCTGACGGTATTTCACGATATACCGCTTTTTATACTGAAGGATATATGCGTCCTGTTTCTATGACATTTAGCTATTATCTTAAGGTTAAAAGCGGCGATATTGGTTTGCCTAAATGGGGTACACAAACAACTTTTTTAGATGGTGTATTGCAAAACAACCATTTTGTTGTCCCTAATGACGGTAACTGGCATCATATTCTAATTATGGAGAGTGCTGATTTTACTGACAGCTATCGCTATGACAATAACAGTATTCGCGGCTATATGCGCGATAGCCATGAGGTTTTACTGGCCTTCCCAGCCGCTATCCCTGGTCTTTTGAAGTTGCCAACTAATATCGGGCAAGTGCCAGGGACGAAGGCATGGTAACAAAGCGTTAGTTCATGACAAGCGTTGGCTTGCCGTCTTCATCCTGATCACGATCCAGCACCAGGGTTTGCATTCCGTCATCGTCTTTCCAGCGAAAACGCAGGCGGCGGCGGGTTATATTAAAGCTGGAAAATTCTTCATCAATCTCTACAGGTGAAAAACTGAACAATGTGGCCATGGTAACATAAGACCCCTTTGCCCTAATGCCTAGACTGGTGCAGGGTTCCAGGTGTAAATGGCGAGGAGACCACCAGCCAGATAATGCGGAAGCTTCATCTTTGTCTGGTTTTCCCTTTCCTCTTGCGACTTCGCTAATTTTGGCACCATCAAACAGAGATGTTACATGTAAATTCTCACCATCTTCATTCTGAAAATGAGCGGTTGTCTCATCATTTTGTTGTTTTTGCCAGTCTGGGTGTAGCTGGAAATGTTGGCAAAAGTCATGATCCTTGCCATCTGCCGCACGGATGGTATCTACACAGAGCAGCCAAGCGCCTGGTTTTAGGACAAGAATACGAAAATGGCTCATGCCAGCAAGGCTGGGAATACTGGATTCGCAGACAAAAACACCGTTTTTTTCGCTGACTGTCTTGATGGCGGAGCCAAAAGGTTTGACCCTGTAGCGTGGATGGTTTTTACCATCAACGGAAAGTGTATTATGAGCGCGGGTGCTTTCGACATAGACGCGGCGTGGGTCGGAATACCAGAACCCATCCTTGAACAGGTCAGAACCAACTTTTGTCCGTCCAACATAGCCATAACGCCCTGTATCAACCAAAATATCAAGGCCGCGATCCTGCCAGATGAAACAGCCTGTGTCAGCCTGTTTGTGGGTGCGTGAATGCATGGCAGCCTGGTGAACCAGATACTGCTTTCCCTGCTCTGAAGTTCCTTTTACAAACCAGTAACCACCTTCAGGAAACAATTTTGACTGCACCTGTTGTGGCCACTTATCCTCCTTGAAGTTTTCGGAACCTGCTGCCAGCAGCTCCAGGTCACTATCACCTATATTGGCTACACGTCCCCTAAAATCAAAAAAGAAGGGTGCCATACCTTGCATGGCTGAATAAATGTCTTTGATAATTGCATCACTTACAAGACCACTGCGAATTGGCTCCCGGATCGCATGGGCAACAACCATATGATAGTGGGGGGAATGTTCCTTGTGAGTACCATCGGGGCACACATGTTCACGCAGGGTTTGAAAAAGGCGACGCTTGCCTTGAGCATACAGTTCTTCCATTGCGCCGCCACCTGTTGCCCACATCTGTTTTGGTGCCAATCTGAGCAGACGCCCCATACCAATCACTTGTGAAAGTGCAGCCTGTACGCCATGATTATGTTTTTCGAGAAAATAATCATCATTAGCCATGAAACTGGCGTGCCATTGCAAGACCTCGACATAGTGCCAGAACTGTTGGTCATCAACGCTTTGCGTTCTGGCGATAATGTCAATCATATAAGCCAGACGATAAAACCTTCCGGCAATAGCCATAGTGTGACCAACAAACAAACCCTCATGGTTTGCTTTCTCGACAACATTGGCAATATCTGTCTGAATTGCGGAAGCATGGCCAAACTGTTCAATCCAGTCATCAATATGATGGTGCAGGATAGTAAGGGATTTCTCATCCTCATATTTGCTGTAATGGACAAAAAAGGGTTCTAAAAAATTCCAGGCCTGAATATACATCCGGTAGCTACGCGGCTCATTTTCGGCCTTCCAGTCAATGGCGCTTTTGACAGAAAACACCATCCCTTTCAAAGAATAGCTTTGTTGGGAGAGCGCTTGTTTCGCACAGTTCATGCTTGTTTCCACAGGCGTATCCCGGATATGATCATAGGGATGTAAGTGCTGCTGCTGGATGTGTTTGCGAAGTTTTCTGATCTCCGCAGTAGAAACTTTTGTTCTTCGTTTCATCATCACCTGTCATTGTCCATTTTTATTGACTTTCCCAAACAACCTAGAACATATATGATTACGTGCATCAACTAAAACATGTAACCCTTGAAGGAAACAGTCATGAGCAAGGAGGATTTTTTGGGGGAGTTTGCACGGCTTGAGGGGATCGAAAATGCTACAGTTCTACTGACTGACCATAAGGATCGCTATGCGTTCCAGATTAACAGCCGTCAGCGTGGCCAGCAAATGATAGAGCAGTTTGAAAAAAAACTGGACTACGATTTTAACGGAAAAAAAGTGCTTGATGTTGGTTGTGCCTATGGCAGTTTTGCTATTGAGCTAGCCAATAAGGGGGCGAGGGCGGTTGGTGTTGATGTCTCAGAGAAATGGCTGATGCTGGCCGAACTCAATGCCTATAAGGATGTTGATGTTCCTTTTTTAAACCTTGATGCCTCCACACGGGAAGCCCGCCAACAGCTCAAACAATATGGTCCGTTTGACTTTATTGTGCTGAATGATGTGTTTGAGCATATTTATGATACTGATGGACTTGTGGATAACTTCAGCCATTTACTCGCTGAGGATGGCTTGATTTATTACAAGGTTCCAAATGGGCTACATCCACGCAATGTTCTTTTAGAAGGTCATCGCAAAGTGTTTGGTGTATCGCTTCTGCCACCAGATTATTGGCAGTGGTTTATGGAAGCACCTTTCCATATCTATTACCGTCGTTGGGGCTTCTATCGCGCTATTCTGGATCATTACGGATTTTATGGTCATTTGTCTTGGGATGACAATCATGACGAGGATATTGAACAGACCAGGAGACATATTCGCAATGATGTGGACAAAATTAAACAAATGCTCACACCTGATCAATTTGACACAGCAGATCAATTTAACGCCATGCGTAAGGCTTGCGACTATTATTTCCATGAGGTAGAGCTGGATCTGAAAGAAATGCCTTGGCCAGATTTGCATCACAAATACAGGGTCACCTTCTGGAAAGGCGTTATAACAAGAAAAAAGGGCTAGCCCTTTTTATATAAAGTCTATGATTGCATACCAATATTTCTATTTTTCGTGAGTGGGGATGTCAATTACTCAAAGGAAGACACATTAATCATGTCGAGGA
Source organism: Lepetodrilus galriftensis (assembly GCA_032361785.1). Taxonomy (NCBI): domain Eukaryota; kingdom Metazoa; phylum Mollusca; class Gastropoda; order Lepetellida; family Lepetodrilidae; genus Lepetodrilus; species Lepetodrilus galriftensis. Next base: position 9,837 of record JAUTBZ010124418.1, on the reverse strand, counting down.
CGATTGAATGCAAAAAGCCGCATGATAAAGGCACAGCAGAAAATTTTTTCTGTGATGGGCATGAAGCCCGTTTTTTAATCGGTAGCATCCTGATCTCTAAGTTTTCTTCACCGAAAAAAATAATTGGGTTTCCTGCGAAAATTCCAACGTTGTGGATTCTGGTCAAGGCCGCTAAAAAAGGCTCCCTCAGTCTTGATGACCAACGCTCCAAACATCTAAAAAGCACTTTGCTGCAAGAGCATCTGGTGCATTTTGACCCAACTTTTCGTGACAATAGTGTGCGCTATCAGCTTGGTGATGTTTTGACCGATGGTCTGTCATCAATAAGGGGGATTGTTCGGATGCCCCATAAATTGTTTTTAATTGCACGCCGCAACTATAATACCCCAACGGGTTCCCGCGACCTCACAGATACAGTGATTTCATATGAAGACAGTAACCCGGATGAAGATTTTGAGGAACCGTTAGAGCTATATGATGAGATTGAAACCGAACCTGGATTGATTGGAGCCGCAAACCATAAAGAAAGCGCCAGCACTCCTGGAACACTGATTGACGCCATTGAAACTGAACCTGGTCTTGGTCTTGACAGACACTCTCTTCGGGCTGATCGCCTCTGGCTGGAAAGTGTTATTGAAACACTTGGCTCCAGAAATACTGGTGTTGGCATTCAAAATTATGCCAATCAAATTGTTGCGACCATATCTGATAAGCACCTGCTTAAATGCCGGGCAGCCTTTGAAACAAGAGGCAATGTAGCGGGGCTACAGCTACTGTCAGAGAAGGTGGAAAAAGACCAGCTCGGAACCAATATAAATGCCTATCTGGCGCGTACTCTGGCTGTTTTACAGATATCAGAACAGGGTTTTGCATTATTGCCAGCTGGGAACAGCCCTGCATATGAAGCTGACAAGAAAAAACTGTTATATGCCATACATATGCGTAGTCCTTATATCTCGAATGGCTATGTGACCCGCACCTATACGGTGATGAATGTTCTCAAAGAATTGGACTATGAGCCTGAAGGGGTGACCCGTCTTGGGTTTCCTAATGATTTGGCAAAATTCCGGCATGAAAAAATAGCAAAGAGGGAAGAAGTCAGCGGTCATGACTTTATTGCCCTGAAAGATGACAAGGGTGGCCAGTTGTTGCGGCCGATTGATAATCTTGTCATGGCCTATGCTGATCGACTGGAAGCGTTGGCAAAACAGCACAAACCTGCGGTTATCCATGCTGCATCAAATTATCTCAATGGTCTTGCAGCGATTGTTGCCGCACGCCGTCTTGGTATTTCCAGTATATATGAAGTCCGCGGAATTTGGGAAATTACGCTCGCCTCACATGACCAAACATATGAGCTGACATATAAGTACCGTATGCAACGGGTGTTGGAGAATCTTGCTATTCAAAATGCAGATCGTGTCATCACCATCTCAGAACCACTGAAAGAATTTGTTATCAAGCAAGGGGCTGATCCTAAAAATGTCTATGTTGTTCCCAATGGGGTCGATACCGGGGTCTTTCTTCCCCAGGATCAGGATAAGACGCTGGCTGATAAGATAGACCTGAAAAAAACAGATGTGGTGATTGGTTATGTTGGCTCTATTGTCCACTATGAAGGCCTTGATATATTGTTACAAGCCGTTGCCCAACTCCCGGATGCATCTCTTAACAAAACCCGCATCATTATTGTAGGGGATGGTGCTGCGTTGCCGCGCCTTAAAGCACTGGCTCAAAAGCTGGCAATTGAAGATATTTGTATTTTTACTGGCAGGGTAGAGCGCGACGATGTCAGAGCCTGGTATTCACTGATTGATATTGCACCGTTTCCAAGGCGTTCGCTCCCTGTTACCGAGCTGGTTCCCCCCCTAAAACCCTATGAAGCGATGGCGATGGAGAAGGCTGTTATTGTTTCAAGTGTAAGGGCGTTGGCCTGCGAAATTAGCGATGGAAAAACAGGGTTTATTTTTGAAAAAAATAATGTTGGTGATCTTGCCGAAAAACTTCATGCCTTGTTACAAGATAAAAAATTGCGTGACAAGCTGGGACGGAGTGGCGGTAACTGGGTTGCCCGTGAGCGTTCTATTGAGGCGCTTAGTCGTCATATGGAAAAAGCTTATTCGTCTTTAGATTTATAATGATGACAATATAAACCTAAAACAGCATGTTGATTGTTAAATAAAGATATTGCTAAATCTCTAGTGCCAAGTATATTGGGCTAAATTATGGAAAAGGAATAACATGTCATATCAGGATTTTCTGGAAGAATTCGCCAAGGTTCAAGGCGTTGGAGATGTGGATGCACTTCTCAGTGAACATGCAACACGCTTTTCCTTTCAGATCAACAGCCGCAAGCGGGCGCTGGGACTGATTGAGCTGTTGCAAGACCGCCTCGACATGGACTTCAAGGGCAAGAAAATTCTTGACGTAGGCTGCGCCTATGGCAGTTTCTCTATTGAACTGGCCAAGCTGGGAGCCGAAGTGGTTGGCATTGATATCAGCGACAAATGGCTAAAATTGGCTGACATTAATGCTCAGGACGAGGTTGATGTAACCTTTATGAATTGCGATGCTTCATCGCGAAAAGCCAAGTTTGAACTAAAAGAACATGGGCCGTTTGATCTCATTGTCATCAATGATGTATTTGAACATATTTATGATACAACAGGGCTTCTGGATAATGCCCGCGCTCTGCTAACAGATGGCGGCTTGCTGTATTATAAGGTTCCTAATGGCCATGCAACGCGTCATGTGCTGGCTGAAGGACATAAAAAGGTTTTTGGTATCGCCTTGCTGGCTCCAGATTACTGGCATCTTTATGTCAAGGCACCGTTTCACATCTATTATCGCCGCTGGCAGTATTTTGAAGCCTTGTTCTCTCATTTTGGCCTGGAACACACACTCAATCTCAATGATATTCATGATAGTGATCTTGAATTGACCCGTCGTCATATTACCAATGACCGGAACAAGATCCGCCGCCATCTCAAACTGGAAAATTTTGATGATAAAACCCAGTTTGCCTATGCACGGCGCGCCTGCCAATATTATTTTGAAGAGCTGGAAGCTGATGTTGAAGACATGGAATGGGAACAGCTTTATCGCAAATACCGTGTCACTTTTTGGGAAGGTATTTTGGAGAAAAAACCTGTCACATCATAACAATTGCGGGGAAAGACCATTTCCAATGATTGCAACCTTGGCAATATGAGTGTGGAGAAGTTCAGTGCTTCAATTTTCAACTGCTGCTGAAGACATCAGGCAGTCCCTGAAACTTCTTCGTCTAGCCGGTTTTTTGGGCTGGCGAGAGGCTGTGTTGCCTTATCGTTCGGCCAAAATCGGCCCTGCCTGGTTGATGCTTCAGACAGCGCTCTGGGCTGGGGCAATCGGTTTTTTTCTTGCGCCCTCAGCAGGGCATGGCGATCCTTCTTATTATATTTATGTGACTGTTGGGATTGCACTTTACTCGACCTTCCTCATCTTCATATCTGAAGGGGCAGCGGTTTTTGTTCGCGAAGCAACCTTGATATTGAATGTTCCCAACCCGTTTATGATCTATGTATTCAAAATTGCAGCCAAAGCGCTTATACAAATTGTCATGACTTTGCCCGTAATCATTGCCTCATTCTTCATTGCTGGCCGAATGCCAGACGGCACGGCTCTCCTGGCTATTCCTGGTTTATTTGTACTGATTATGTTTGGGATTGGCATTACCCTGACACTGGGGACACTGGGTGCGCGTTATCGTGATGTTGTTTTTGCAACCCATGCTGGTATGCGCCTTATGCTGTTTGTCACCCCAATTTTCTGGATTGCTGAAGGTCAGCATGGACTGCGAAAGATATTGGCGGAAATTAATCCGCTTTATCACCTTATCGCTATTGTTCGCGAGCCATTGCTTGGCCAGGTTCCTGATATGTATCACTGGTATGTCTCTTTTATTTCTGCAATTGCAGCCCTTGTTATAGGCTTTCTGCTGTTCTCCTATTATCGCGGAAGGATTGCCATATGGCTATAAAAGAAAAGTCTGTGATTGAGTTCCGCAATGTCAGTCTGCATCTGCCGCTCAGGCACCGTTCTGCCCCCACAGACAAAGCAGCAAGCAAACAGACATCAATTGGCGGTGGCATCATCAAGAAATCTGGCCGCCACTTTATTGCAGCGCTTGACAATGTTGACTTTACCATTGGTTCTGGAGAGCGCATTGCCCTTTTGGGGCATAATGGTGCTGGAAAAACCTCCATGTTGCGCACCCTTTGCGGCATATACCAGCCAAGTTCTGGAAAGCGGATTGCGCGTGGCCGTATTTCTGCATTGCTGACCAGCACCATCGGACTAGATGTCTATGCCACAGGTGTGGAAAATGTGCGTTTCGCCAGCACACTTTATGGCATTCCCCAATCTCGTCATGATGAAATTATTAAGGAGGTTCTGGAATTTTCAGAACTTGGAGAATATCTCAATTTTCCTGTCCACACCTATTCGGCTGGTATGCGCACCAGGCTGGGGTTTTCAATTGTCACGAGCATGGAACCTGAAATCCTGATCATTGATGAAGTGTTATCAACCGGTGATATGGCATTTGCCCAAAAGGCACAGGATCGTATTTTGAATGTTATTGATCAGGCCAAGGTGCTGATTGTGGCTTCTCACTCTGCCGACCTGATGCGCATGTTCTGCACCCGTGCTTTTTGGATGGAGCATGGAAAACTGGCAATGGACGGTGATTTTGAAGAGGTGTGGCAGGCCTATTATGACAGTCGGGCGGCAGAACAAAAATGACCAGATGGAGCAAATTAATCTTGCTGCTCATTGTGCTTTTTGCCACTTTTCAAAACAGAACGGCATATGCTCAAGATATTTCGCTCGCCAGAAAAATACCGCTTTCGGAAAATCCCTTATTATCTGGCATATTGGCACCCATAGGGTGGAATACAAAAAAATTCCAACTGATATTTCCTAAACTTACACCTTCCAATGCACCTCAAAAATGCCACCAACTGCCAAAAGAACATAAGACTGTTATCAAAGCAGTATTCAGGGAGCTGGCAACATTTTCCAACTTACTTGTTACCCAAAAGCTATCATCCTCAAAACTCTTTTTTTGTGGCTGGAATGAAAACTATTCTCTTTTGGGAAGAGTTAATGCCAAATTTCCCCATCCCTGTTCAAGAATGTCATGCAAGCCAATCACTGGACAGAGCTGGCTCAGTAAAAAACATCAAAACCTGCTGCAAAGAACAAATATGTCCTATCTGCAAAGATGGTGGCGTCATGAGATTGGCCATATTCTTGGGCTGGAACATCCTCATGATATTGGCATCCTTCCAGCCAGATATGACATGATTGAATATACCCTTATGTCTTATCGCTGGAAATGGGGGAAGCAATTTGGAGCTTTGGGCTGGCATCACAAGGACTATCCTTCCAGCTATATGCCCATTGATATCCTGGCTTTACAATATCTCTATGGCACCAACAGACATTACCATGATGAAGATACCCATTATCAATGGAAGCCAGGTCATAAATCATACTGGATTAATGGAAAAAAAATCATGGGCAGCCATACAGGAAAGTTTCTGATGACACTATGGGATGGTGGGGGAACTGACACAATTGACCTTGGCCTCTATAACGAGCCTGTTAGCATTGACCTTCGTCCTGGACATTTCAGCCGCCTCCCGCCAAAACAAACAGTTGAATTTAATGACGGCAACACAGCACTTGGGAGCATTGCCTTGTCCTTTTTATTGGATAATGATCGTTCAGGCCTGATTGAAAATGCCGTTGCTGGTAGAGGCAATGACATGATTTATGCAAACGAAGCCAATAACAGGCTAAAAGGGGGGAAAGGGCGCGATCAATTTGTTTTTTCCCCTGGCACCAGACATGACCTGATTGTTGATTATGAACAAGGTGAAATCATTAATTTATGTGCCTATAAGATATTAACAGATCAGGTGAAAAAACGTTTCGTCAATAACAGGGATATGGTAGAAATTTCAATGCAACGCTTTCCGCTGGACAGGATTTTTGTAAAAGGTCACCAACTGGATTCGCTCAAAGATGTTGTCATTAGAACGCAGTGTCCCCTCCTTCTTCCCAATAATAAAAAAATGGAGGGATATTGGTACAACAAGAAAATTTTACAGCTTGTACTCGCACTACTTTCTTTGCAACTGTTTGCTTATGGAACATATATGTTTTTAAGCAGATATAAAAAGCGCAAGACTGACAACAGAAATGACCAATAGAGAATAGTGGATATCGTTCATGGGTACTACATCCAATAAAAAGCGGATCATGATTACTGTTGATGTGGAAGCGCAACCGCGCCGCGCCGAATGCGATCCAGTGGATCGTTTGATCTGGGGGAAATTCCCCAAGGGTCAGGCTGGTATCGGCGAAATGATGGCGATTGCCGAAAAGCATAATGCCCGCCTTACCATGTTTCTGGACTATTGTGAACGCGATATTCATGGCGATCTTATCATGGATGTGGGACGTGAAATACATGGTCGCGGCCATGATCTCCAGCTTCATGCCCATCCTGATTTTATGTCAAATGATTTTTGGGCGGAAAAGGGCGTGCCACGTATTGGCAACCTCAATGATACCACTGAGGAACAGGCAAATATATTGGTCAACTTTCTGGTGATGGAGCATGAGCGTTGTACAGGTGAAAAACCGATTGGTTATCGCGGCGGTGGTTACCGGTTCAATCAGCATCTTTTAAATGCCTTTGCGGAGCAAGGGGTGCTGTTCCAGTCCAGCTACAATCCGCCGCGCAAGACCCAGCCGCTGGATTTTGAATTTGCCAAACAGTTCAAATGGTCAAATGGCTGCGTTGAGGTGCCAATTAGCTGCGTCAAAAAATATAAAAATCTTTCTGAGCCTTACGAGTTTAATTTTAATGGTGGCGCAATTTGTTCCGTTCAGCGGATGCTCGAATTTCTTGCAAACTTTCACAAGGAATTTGGTAATGATGCTATTGCTGTGATGGTTATGCACTCTTGGTCTTTTTTGGATCTGGATAAAAAAACAGGATACTTTAGTAGGATAAATAAAAAACAAATAAAACGATTTAATCAGTTTTTAAGCGTAGTTGTAAAGTCGCATGAAATCGTTACTGCCAAAGAGATTCTTAACTTGTCGAAAGAGAATATGATTGAGTTAGATCCCTCACTTGATCTGCATATCTTCGATAGTTCCAAACCACAATCTAAAAGCAATGCACCAACAACAAAGCCAATAAAAAATTCTGAATGCAATAAGAGTATGGAGCAGCAACGAAATATTAACCACTCCTCAATTGAAGAAATGCCCGATTCAGTAGATGAATTGCTAAAAAAAGCCGAAGCTCTTTGGGGCGAACTTGTAAAAACCAATGCTGTAGCCCATTT
>JAUTBZ010124407.1:0-15404 GCA_032361785.1 Lepetodrilus galriftensis | reverse complement strand
TTTGCTCGGTTTAGTTTTATAAGCCTTACTTTATCTCTATAGTTCCATGGTTGTTTAGGGGCTATTCCTACAAGTGATGCACGGTTGTATTTTCGTGTATATCCTGTTTTATACTTTCTGAAACGATTTCCAGAAAACGATACTCTTGTTGCAACTTTTTCACCTCTTCGCCAACCATTTTTCTTAAGATAGTTAGCGATACTAGCTATCGCATCGACTGGGTTTTGAAGGCTTATCTTACCATCGTGGTTAAAATCCACACCATAGTACTCATAGTTACTAGGCATAAACTGCCCCAAACCGATAGCTCCTGTGTAAGAACCCATAACATTTTTAGGGTTAAACTTGTTTTTAACAGAGAGGATTAAAAACTTCTCTAACTCACTTTTAAAAAACTTATTTCGTCTATTTTTTTCAAAAGCTAGTGTTGCTAAGGTATCAAAAACGGGGTGTTTTCCTACATTTTTCCCATATACACTTTCGATGCCTATGATGGCTGCGATATACTCTTTTGGTACACCAAACTCTTTTTCTGCTTTTTTAAAGGCAGTTCTATACTTTCTTAAAAAAGCTTTTCCTTGTTGTATGCGTCTTGGGGTTACTTTATGTTTGACATATCTGTCCCATGCTCCATAAACTGGATATCGTTTTTTTAAAGCTTTGGTTGGTTTTTTAGTTTTTTTTCGTGTTATGATGTTTAGTGAACTATCTTCTTTATGCACATTTTTAAAAAGATTTTCTAGGTAGGATTGTTTAAAGTTATGCTTTTTCACCATCATGGCTATAAAGTTTTGCGTGTTTGCGTTTTGTCTATAATCTTTGGCTTGTAGTGTTAAAACTAAAAGAGATAAAAGTATGATGATTTTTTTCAAAAAAAGCCCTTGGATATATAAGTGTAAAAAGTATACCCAAATTACTTCAAGAGTGGTTGATTTTTATATCAACCACTTAGTTTTTGCTCTTTTAGTTTTTTAGATTGATGCTAGTTACCTCAGCACCTTTAAACTCTCCATCACCATCTTCATCAACCCTAACAGTTACAACATCAGCTGCTGTTATCTGAAGTTCTACCCCATGTTCTTTTGCATCAATATACTTGAAAAGTCCACTTTGTAAAACATCGTTCTTATCACTTTTAAAAGGTGTTTTACTGGCATCATAAGCTGGGTCAACTGTAAAGTAAGTACTCTCACCTATCTTCTCTTTTCCTGATACTGGATACTCTATATAGCTTCCATCAGATAGTTCTTTACTTCTATAGATAAGGTTTTCTCCACCATGGGTTACGCCATTTACCGTAGCAACCATGTTGATAGTAGCTTCTTCCCAATCTCCAAAATGATGCATCTCTATCTTACCGCCTTTTTTGATGACACCACTATCACCATCCTCTTTAAAGGTAAAATCACTCAGATACTCTATAGTACCTTCGTCATTGTCATCTATATCCAAATTCATAATACCATCTAAGATACCATATCCATCATCACAATTTTTGAACGTCATGGTCATCGGTTTATTATAATTTATCTGGTCAAAACCACTATAGTTTCCCCCAAAGTCAATGTTGCCAATATCCATCTTTCCACCATTTTTACAAGCCTGATCAAAAGCTCTACTTGTCTTTTTATCTTTTTTCCCAGCACTTAATGCTTTTTTCTGATTTACCAAAGCATACGCTAGTTTTTCAGCATCACTATACTGGCTTACACTCTTTTTATCTGGAGACTTTTCACCATCATCACTTGCTCCACAACCTATCATCACTAAAGTAGCCAAAGCTACAACTGAATATATTTTTATCATTTTTAACATCGTTTTCTCCTATAATTTTTTTAAAACACTAGACCTAATCTTAGTAAGTCCATATGAACAGCTAGAGGGAAATCTCCCAACATGTCACCATCTTCATATATCTCATGGTCACCGTTTAGATAAACTCCCAATCCTATGCCAACATTCCAATACAAAGAAGGATAGTTAAAGAGTCCAAAAGAGGTATAACCCACTTCTGCCCCTAGCCCAATCTTTGACTGTTCTTCTATTTTATGTTCACCCTTTACCTTACCTTCAAGATAAGTATATCTTCCAAAACCACCATAATAAAAGCCAGCTACTTGCTCTTTGAAAAACTTACGATAATGCAAAGATATATCAAACTCACTTTGGGCTGTGTTCTCATCATAATCTTTCTCATATATATCGTCCGAATAGGTCATCAATGCACCAAATATCTCACTATTTTTAACCTTATCAAAGTATGATAGTCCAAACCCCATGAGACCAAAAGAGCCACTAAATCCCTGCTTATCTTTATCTAACTCTCCACCATGCAGTGTGTTTAAGATAAGGAGTAAAAGGGCTATTTTTTTCACTTAATACGACCTAACTCTATCATCGGAAACTTGGAGTAATCAAACTGTCTTACATCATCGCCGTTACTTACTATCAAGTTTTTGTTGTTAGGTATCAGGTCATAACAGTTTATCTTTGAAAGTGAACTAGCCCTATCAAAGTATAAATCAACTGTTGTTTGGTTGGTTTCATTGTTTTCCGTTTTGTTCACATCAAACACTTTCAAACCACCTTTTCCATCACAGACAAAAAGTTTGTTTCCATCTATGCCTAAACCTTTTGGCTCTATCATGTTTCTAATGGTGTCATTTCCATCACTCATCTTTGCACTGATAGGTTTTAGAGGATTACTTACATCTAAAACTTGAAGTGTATTTGCCCCACTTTGAAGCCTACAGCTACTTCCAGAATTTAGCGTCACATAAGCAAAACCATCTTCAACAACTACAGGGTCACAACTCTTTATATGAGAAAACACTCCTAATCTGTTCATGTTCTTGCTTGGTGTTGGTTTACTATAGATATAAACCCCACCCTCAGCACCGATATAGAGATACTCTCCATATGAAAAAAGTGTCTCCACATCCCATGGTACACTATCTTTAGTGTAAGGAAAAGGATTATCTGGCTCTTTTATATCAAAGACTGTTAACTCTCTTTTGTTGAGCGTATAGAGATAATCTCCACTTATCGCAAACCTAGCCATAGAGCCACCTTTTCCAGTGCCTTTTGTACCTCCAGAACTTGAAGAACTATCAGATGAATCACCAGAACTACTACCTCCTGCTCCACAACCAGTTAAAAGAGCTACAAAAATCGTTGGTATTATATATTTTCTCATCATCATCTCCTACTCATAACCTATGATAACACCACGTTTTTTATCGTAGCCATAACATCTATCTTTATCCATATCATCTTTAGATATGTACTGTTCATAATCATAAGGAAAAATATCCTCTTTTCTAGCACTTTTTACTTTTTTGATATTGTTAATATCTCGTATATCAAGTACTACCAAGTCCGTATAACTATCCACATATAAAAAGCCATTTTTGATAGCTAAGTCAACATTTCCTGGAATCTCAATAAACTTTTTTCTAACAGGTGACTCTTTAACACGGTTATCAACTACATGAATACCTTTATTCTTTTCATTTATCAAAAGTATGTCACCATAAACATAAATCTTTCCAGCCTTTTTTATCTCTCTTGGTTCTTTGATAGCAGGATATTCACTTCTTAACTTCTCAAAAGAGAGATAAATCGGTTCATGACAGCTATCATAATCATACTTATCCACACAGCCAGTAAAAAGGGAAGCGGTAGTTATGGAAAATATAAATAGTTTAATAAATTTCAAAATTACTCCTAAATTTTAAGTTATATAGTGGTATCTTAACATAAAAAAGTGTCCAAAAAGTGTAAAGATGAACAAAATAGAAGAAAAATTAGATTTATCACTTTTATATGTCGAAGATGAAACTTTCATCAGAGAAAATGCTGTTGAGTTTTTATCGGACAGATTTACACATATCTATGAAGCAACCGATGGCAAAGAAGCACTAAAACTTTATAATGAAAAAAAACCAGACATCATCATAACCGATATACAGATGCCAAACATGGATGGGTTAACACTCTGTAAAGAGATACGAAAAACAGATGACAACACCCCTATCATCATAACTACAGCATTTGCTGAACCCATCTACCTTTTTCAAGCCATCGAGTTAAACTTAGTCAAGTATCTTACCAAGCCGATAGAAGAAGAACTTTTAGATGAAGCTTTATATCTTTGTGTGAAAAAGATACAAAACAAAGAAAAAAGTATCGAGAAGTTAAGCCATGAGCATTATTTTGATTGTTTTAATAAAACACTTTTACATAAAGATAACTTTATAAAACTCACGGCAAAAGAAGAAGCTTTTTTAACCCTTTTGATAGAACAAAAAAACAGAGTAGTATCGTATAAAGAGATAGAAAACAACATCTATGAAGGCGAATACATGAGTGAAGATGCACTCAAAGCTTTAGTAAAAAATCTCAGAAAAAAGATTTCTAAAGAGTGTATACAAAATCACTCCAAACTTGGATACAAGATAAAGCTCTATCATGGCTAAAGCCTTAAAGTATAAGCTTATTGTAGTTGGCATGATATTTACCATGTTCTTGGTAAACCATGATAAGATTTTGTTTCAAGAGCCTCATATATTTTCATACTATCCCCTTTCGGCTATCATTCTATCAGCTATCTCTCTTGGGATGATATTTTCCGTGATGGTTTATAACTTTGCTATCTATGTTTACTCTAAAGATAAACAACATCTCTTTTATGCTTTGGCTCAGTTATCGGTTTTGGTGTTTCTTATCACTTTAGAAGGGTTGTATTTATCACCATTTGACCAACTTTATAAGATAGCCAGTCTTAGGGTTTACTCCCTATCTCAGATAATGATTTTGATATTTTCTATGCTTTTTATACGGGTATTTTTACATACCAAAAAGATTCCAGAACTTGATAGATTAATCACAGCGATACTCTATCTAGCGTATATCGATATACCCATCGCACTTATAACAGAACAAAATGTTATCACAGGATTGATTCCGATATTTATCTTTATTTGGCTTGTAGCATCGGAAGCAAATCGTTTGATAAAGAAAAAAAATAGAGCTTTTTATCTGTTTTTCATCGGTTGGAATATCGTGATACTCGTCTCTATCTTTACCTATAGTGGGCTAGTTAACTTAGTCAATAGTAACTTTCCTTTTTTACACATCGCTTTTTCACTCGAATCTATACTACTTTCACTTGCCCTAACTTACAAGATAAAACTCCTAAGCGATGAAAAAGAGCAACAACAAAGCCTACTCTTGCAACAAGCTCGTCTTGCAAGTATGGGAGAGATGGTAGCAAACATCGCCCACCAATGGCGACAACCCCTAACCCATCTATCATATGTTTTTATGAATATCAAAAAAAATAGCCACAACCCAGAAACGGTGGAAAGAAAACTAAAAGAGGCAAATACCCAACTAACCTACATGTCCAAAACCATAGATGACTTTAGAAACTTTTATAACCCTTCTAAAACAAAAGAGGAGTTTGAGATAAAACAAGCATGTCAAAATGCCGTGAAGATAGCCCATACAAAACTCGAGATAAAAGTCTCAAACCCCTTTAGCTTTTATGGCAATAAAAACGAATTTGAACAAGTGATTTTAAACATCATAAACAATGCCAAAGATGCCAAAAAAGATACAAAGATAGAGATACTCATCGATAAACCAACTATCAAGATAAGTGACGATGCAGGGGGGATAGAGAAAAAATATTTAGATAAGATTTTCAATCCATACTTTAGCACCAAACAAGGAAGTGATGGCATAGGACTTTATATCGCAAAAACGATTGTAGAAAAAGAGATGGGTGGAAAGCTTACCGTTAAAAGCGATAAAAATGGAACAGTTTTTACGATAAACCTATCTAAATCGATACCCTAAAGCTTCAAGTAAATCACTCTTTTGTATATCTACATGACTCTCCAAATCAGCGATAGTCCTAGCTACTTTTAAAGCTTTGTTTATCCCTCGTTGGCTTAGTTCAAAACGACTCACCGCACTGTTTAAAATATCTTGGTTTTTATCATCAAGTTTACAATACTTTTGTATCTCTTGGTCGCTTAGTTTTCCATTTAACTCACGCTGCCCTCGTGAAAGTTGTGTGATAAAGGCATGTTTAACTAACGCAAACATATCGCTAGAACTTATTGAGGGCTTATCTGTTGGCTCAATCTCTTCCATCTGGACATAGAGGTCAATTCTATCAAGAAGTGGGCTAGAGAGCCGTTTTTTGTAACGGTTTATCTCTAACTCTGAACATCTACACTCTTTTTTTTGACTTAAAAGGTTTCCACATGGACATGGGTTCATAGCTCCTATAAAAAGAAACTTGGTTTTGTATCGCACCTTTGAGTTCACTCTCGATATAAGAAGCTGATGGTCTTCCAATGGCTCTCGTAGACTTTCAAGTATAGTTTGGGGAAAGTGCGGTATCTCATCAAAAAACAGTACTCCATTGTTTGCTAAAGATACTTCTCCTATCTTGGCACTTTTGCTACCTCCACCAAAGATGCTAGATTTTGTAGCTGTGTGATGCGGTGAGCGTGCTTCTTTTTGAGGTTTGAAGGTGGGTTCTTTTCCCTCTAGTGCATCTAGTTTTGCTTTTTCAAGAATCTCATCTAGGCTCATGGGTGGCAGTATAAAAGGGATTCGTTTAGCACTCATGCTCTTTCCACAACCTGGACTTCCCTCATAGAGTATGTTATGCATCCCTGCACTGGCTATAAGTGAAGCTCTTTTGGCTACTTCTTGCCCTTTTATCTCTTTAAAATCAAGTGCAAACTCTTCTGTAAAATAGTACTTTTTACCCTTTATCTCAACATGTGGATAGTTTAAAGACTCTCCAGATAGTACTTTCTCTACCGTTTTTGGAGTATTAAAAACAGCGATAGCCTCTTGTAAATCTTCACATGGATATATCTCTAAGTTTGGAATCTTTTGTATCTTCTCTAAACTCTGTTTTGGAATGATGACTTTTTTGATGAGATTGTCTTTGGCTAGTGAGAGTATGAGGGCAAACAGCGTTGCTGTATCTTTTAGTTTTCCATCAAGTCCAAGTTCACCAAATGCCATAAACTCTTCAAACTCTATCTCACTTTTTTGTAAAGCTATCAAAAGAGCGATAGGCAAATCAAACTGACTACCCTCTTTTCTTAAATCACTTGGAGAGAGATTCACGGTTACTTTTTGTGGTGGGAACTTAAACTCTATGGCATTTAGGGCTGATTTGATACGTTCTCTAGATTCTTGGATAGAAGTTTGAGCAAGTCCAACGATAGAAAATGAAGGCAAAGCCCGTACAAATGCAACTTCGACATCAACAACTTTTGCATCAAAGCCATCAAGTGTGGCACACTGGATTTGCTTCATAAGGTTACTTTTTACCTTTTATCTTCTTCTTCCACTCTTTTTCAAATTTTTTCCGTTTCAAAAAAGAGAGTTTTTCTATAAAAAGTTCACCGTTTAAGTGGTCACACTCATGTTGAAAAGCGATAGCCATAAGCCCTTCATAATCACATGTGATAGTATTTCCATCTCTATCTTGATACGCTACTTTTATAAACTCAGCTCTTTGCACATCTTCAAAATACTCAGGAACACTAAGGCAACCTTCTGTGTAAAGTGTTGAACCCTCTTTTTCAAGAATTTTTGGATTGATAATCTCTACTAAGTTTTCTTTATCTTGTTTATCATCTTCGTTTGGTAGATTTATGATAAGGATATTTTGAGGCTTTGCTACTTGGATAGCTGCTAATCCTATGCCATTTTTAGTGAGCATAGTTTCGTACATGTCATCTAAAAGAGTGTGCAAGTTTGCATCAAACTCCACAACCTCTGTAGATTTTTGTTTTAACATCTTGTCAGGATAAGTTATAATCTCTAGTATCATCTACTAACTTGGCAATTTTTCTAATGCAGCAGCGATAATCTGCTCTTTTGTTTTATTTGGCTTGATACTCGAACTTGCAAAATCAAGTGCTATATCTACACTCTCAGAATCTACGATATAGTTTGAAAAACTTATCATGTTAGAGATACTTTCTATCGTTTTTTCAGCCTGTTCCATCGTTGTATGTTTTAGTATGATGATAAATATACCATCTTGAAGATGGGCTATGATGTCACTTCTTCGAGATCTTTTCAGTATCATCTTTCCTACAGTCTTTTTGATAAGCTCTTTATCTCTTGTAAGTCTTATATTTTTAAGCGAACTCTCTTTGACTTGTACTGCTAAAAGTGTACTTTCATACTCAAAGTTTTTAACATTTGCTTTTTCACCTTCGATAGATTTAAAAAGATATTTTTTATTGTAAATATCATATTTTTTATCAAAGATACTTTCACTGTTAAAATCTTTTATAACTGTTGCCATGTTGTTATACTGTACTTTAAGTGCATTTTGTTGTTTCGTTAAAACTTCTGTGATAGCACCCAAGTCTTCTTCGTAAGATACCAAAGAAGTACTAGAAACACCTTTTGAAAGTTCATCTTTTCTGGCTTTGGTGATAGCTCTTAGTTTGTTTATCTTTGTGTAAACATTGGAAACTACATCCATCATGGATTTGATATGTTTGAAGCCATCATTGATGTTGTTCTCTATCTTCAAAACATAATCAAAATCTTCAACTTGCTCTAGCTCTAAAACACTGTTAATATTTTGTCTTTGAGCTAAAGGTTTTTCTTCTAACATTTTTTCAAAGTATATAGAAAAGTTAGCAGGCGTAGGTGGGATATTTTCTCTTATCATCCTATCTACAACTTGCTTGCCATAGAGATTTATCTGTTTCATAAAAAGGTTTTTCTCTCTAGTTGCTACATCAGCAGCTGTTTCTGTCTCACTAGATACTACACCTTCTTTAGATTCTATAACATCCTCTTTATCTATACTATACACTATCTGCTCCTATAAGTTTACGAAAAACTTTTTTCCATAACTTTGTCTACAAGACCATACTCACAAGCCTCATGTGCACTCATAAAAAAGTCTCTCTCTGTATCTGCTTCAATCTTTGCTAGTTCTTGTCCTGTTTGTTCTGCTAACAGACCATTTAAACTATCTTTCATCCGTTGAATCTCTCTAGCTTGGATTTGGATATCTGTTGCTTGACCTTGTGCTCCACCTAAAGGTTGGTGAATCATAATCCGTGCATTTGGAAGAGCATAACGCTTTCCTTTTGCTCCGCTTGAAAGCAAAAAAGCACCCATAGAAGCTGCTTGACCGATGCAAATAGTACAAACATCAGGCTTGATATAATTCATCGTATCAAACATACTCATACCACTAGTGATAACACCACCTGGAGAGTTTATATAAAGGTATATATCTTTGTCTGGATCTTCTGCTTCTAAAAACAGTAGTTGAGCTACAACCGTTGATGCTACAGCATCGTTTACTTCACCACTTAACATGATGATTCTATCTTTTAAAAGTCGTGAGTAGATATCGTAACTTCTCTCTCCTCGACCTGTTTTCTCTATGACCATTGGTATATAACTCATGCGAATCCTTGTGTCTGATTTGTTTTAGATGAACTTATCGTTCATCTAAAGGTTGGTTCTATTTTTCGTCAAAAAGCTTTTTAAAGAGTTTTTCTTCCACTATCGCCATCTTAACAGCTGGAAGTAAACCTTGCTCTTCATACTGCTTGATATAAGCTTGTGGATCTTGTCCACTTTGTAACGCTTCATAGTAGATAGCCTGCATGACTTCTTGGTCATCTACTGCAATCTCTTCAGTTTTTGCTAACTCATCTACGATAAAAGTAAGCTTTACGCTATCAGTAGCATCTGCTCTAAACTCTTCTCTCTTCTCTTTAGCTGCGTCTGCATCTGTTGAGTATTTTTTAACTTCATCTTCTTTCATCGTGTTGAAAGCATTTCTAAATGCCATATCCATCTCTTGCTCTACGATGTTTGCAGGAAGGTCAATCTTGTACTTCTTAACCAATGCCTCAACAAACTTAGGCTTTATCTCTTCTTGATAAAGTTTTCCAAGTTTTTCAGCCGTAATCTGCTCTTTAACTTTTGTATCTAACAACTCTTTAGTCGGTGCATCTTCATTAGGAAGCATCTTCTTCAAAGTCTCTTCATCTATATCGGAAGATACAACTTTTTCTTGAATCTCAAGCAAAGTTACTTTGAACATACTCTCTTTTCCTGCAAGGTCTTTTGACTGGTACTCTTCTGGGAAAGTTACTGTGATATCTTTTTCTTCATCTGGCTTCATACCTATCATCTGATCTTCAAAACCTGGGATAAAACTACCACTTCCTATCTCTAAAGTATAAGCCTTAGCACTTCCACCTGCAAAAGCTGCACCATCTACAAACCCTTCAAAGTCCATAAGTGCAAAGTCACCTTTTTTCAAAGCTCTTTTTTTAGCAACTTTTTGAAGTGTTGCATTTGCTTTTAACATATCTTGAACTCTATCATCAACATCTTTTTTAGCAATCTTTGGTTTTTTGATAGCTGGGATTAACTCTTTATACCCTTCTAGCTTTATCTCAGGACGCGTTGAAACTGAAATCTCAGCTTCCATCTTGTCACCTTTTTCTTCAAACTTCTTCACAGCTGGTTCACCGATAACGATAGAAGGATCTAGTTTTAAATCCTTAAGACCTTTTTCGTAAACTTCTCTCAATGCGTCATTTTTCGCATCTTCAACAAGTTTTTCACCATATCTAGCTTTGATGACATGTGCTGGAACTTTTCCTTTTCTAAAACCATCTATCTTCATATCTTTTGCGGCAGCTGCTGCAAGTACACCTTCTATCTTGTCGATAAACTCTTTAGAAATCGTAGCTGTTATCGTGCTGTTTGCACTATCGATTTTCTTTGTTTTAATATTCATTCTTTATACCCTTACGATTAAAATTGTCGCCGATTGTACCTAAGTTTTGCTTTTTACTAAATAAAAGGTATGTTAAGATGCATAAATAACAATATTTAGGAGTATTTATGAAAAGATACATTTTTTTAACAATTTTAGCTTTTTTAACATCTGGTTGTATACCAAAGTATGTTGACCAAAACCCAAGCCAAACTGCAAAAGTTTCAGCACAACCAAAAATCCAAACAACACAAGCAGTTGAAAACAAAGCTCCAGTAGCTATAACAGCACAACCAGTAGTTGAAGAAGAAATCATAGAAGAGCAAAAAAACTCTAAAAGCTACAAAGTAACCATGAAGACAAAAAAGTTTGCCTTTTCTGATACAGGTTTTTTAGTAAAGTATACAAACTCACTAAACCTAAATGTCCTAGCGATGGGAAAATCAGTCCTAGACTTAAAAGTCAAACAAAACGAAGATGATGTCTGTGTAGGAAGCCTTTGTAACACTAAACATGGCTTCAACCAAAGCTTTTTAGATGGCAGATACCCTGATAGTTTCATACAAAACATACTACTTAAAAAGCCTATATTTGGAGGAAGAGGACTTCAAAAAACTTCTACAGGTTTTGTACAAAATATCATCTGTGATAGATTTGGCATCAAATACCAAGTATCAAACAAAAGTCTCTACTTTAAAGATAAGAAAAACAACATATTGATAAAACTCAAAGAGATAAGATAGATGAAGTATATAGGGGCACATGTAAGTGCAAGTGGCGGTGTTTTTAATGCACCGATAAATGCTCAAGCTATAGGGGCTAAGGCATTTGCACTCTTTACCAAAAACCAACGACAATGGAAAGCAAAACCACTCGATGAAGAGACGATAACAAAGTTTAAAAAAAACTTAGAGTTAGCCCAGATACAACCCTGTCATGTACTCCCACATGATAGCTATCTTATAAACCTAGGACACCCAGAAGAAGAGAAACTCCAAAAATCTCTTGATGCTTTCATAGATGAAGTAGAGAGATGTGAACAGTTAGGCTTAGATAGACTAAACTTTCACCCAGGAAGTCACCTCAAAAAGATAAGTACCGAAGAGTGTTTAGAAAAAATCTCAAATAGCATGAACGAAACACTTGAAAAAACAAAAGATGTAACCCTCGTCATAGAAAATACAGCAGGACAAGGAAGCAATCTAGGTTTTGATTTTGCTCATCTTGGCTACCTCATCGAAAACTCAATAGATAAAGATAGGGTAGGCGTTTGTATAGATACATGCCACATGTTTACAGCAGGTTACGATATACGAACAAGAGAAGCTTACGATAAAACATGGACAGAGTTTGACAAAATTGTAGGATTTAAGTATCTCAAGGGGATGCATATAAACGACTCAAAACCTGAACTTGGCTCACATGTAGATAGACATGACAGTCTAGGAAAAGGGAAGATTGGAATTGACTCTTTTAAGTTTTTGATGGCTGATAGTCGCATGGATGATATACCACTTGTTTTGGAGACTATTGACGATAGTATCTGGGATAAAGAGATAGAACTTTTGTATAGTTTTGTAGGA
Source organism: Lepetodrilus galriftensis (assembly GCA_032361785.1). NCBI lineage: Eukaryota > Metazoa > Mollusca > Gastropoda > Lepetellida > Lepetodrilidae > Lepetodrilus > Lepetodrilus galriftensis. The sequence continues at coordinate 3,011 of JAUTBZ010124407.1, read as the reverse complement.
TAAAGGTAGGCTTAAAGCCTATCCTTTACATTACCTGAAGTTCGTTATTCATCTTTTGTCTTTGCTCAGACATCTTTTTTTCATCTTTAAAAAATACTACTTCTTCATTATTATCGTTAACAAAGATAATAAAATCATCATTGATACCGATATTTTTTAATATTACCCTATCTCTAGTCTTTTCATCAATATATAAACTATCTTCAACTACATTCATAAAAGTACCAAGTTCATTAGAACTCATATACTTAGCTTCAGCATTTTCATCAAAAGTTATAGTTTCAGGATTAAACCCTGAAATCACTTCTCCACCAGTAGTGGTATAAGAGTAAGGTCTAATTCTATAAACAGTTTTACCTGCAAGTGCCTCTTTTAAACTCTGAGATACTCCTTCATTCTCATTATTTTCAATAGGATTATTATCTTGAAAATAAAACTTTATATCTTCAGCCAAAGATTTACCCTCTACAGTTTTAAAACCAACCGTAGGCAATACTAACTCACCTGTTGGAACTTGAGATGAAAAATCTATAATAAAAGTTTTTGCATCTTTCCAATAAGCATTAGAACTAACCGATGAATCCTGAGATATCATAGATGAAGTTGTATCCATCTCTTTGTTAAAAACTACAGTAAGTATATTGTTCTCAAAAGACAATGTAGGTTTTAAGTCATAATCAATTTTACTTTCATCGATATATGGTCTATACTCTGGTTTTTCTTTTGTAATTGGTGTAGGTCTTTCAAATTTTTTCTCTTCCCATGCATTTGTTATCGCACTTTTTATAGCATCAATAGCTACTTTATTGTAGTTCATCTGAACTTTCTCAGTACCAGCTTTTTTTACACTACCTTCGTATAATGCACCATCTACAGTTGCGTAAATAGTACTTTTATCTTTTCTATCTTGTCGTTGGACTTCAAGAATTTGAATACCTTGAACATCTTTAATTTTCCACTTTTGACCATCTTTAGTTTTACCCTCAGTTGTAGTATCGTCACACTTAGTTTCATCATCTTTTAAGAAAAGTTTATACTTACACGAGTTTGCTATATATTTTTCAATAGTGTTATCTTTCATCTTCCCATCATCTAACTTATAAACATCTTCTACTTGTTTAAACTTTAAATACATCTCTTTAGCACCTGTAGGCATCGCTATAGTCATATCTAACGCTGATAAAGATAAGGTATCTATATAAACCTCTTTGGTAAATGTTACTTGTAAATTCTCTTCATCTATAAGGATAGAACCATCACTGTTTTGTTTGTAAGAACGCGTATCACTTCTTTTTTCCCATTTTCCAGCTTTTAAAATAAACTCTTCATCTTGATATGTATCTTCTTCAAAAATTCCTTTATCAAACTTAAAGTCAAAATCTTGAAAGTTTATTTTTCCACTATCAAGAACAACTTCATCATACTCTATTCCCAATCCATAGTGATTATGAGCTTGTATACTATAAAATGATTCACCATCTCTAAACTTTAAAGTTTTTTCATTTTTAAGAGCGTCTTGAAGTTTCTCTTTTTTCTCCTTTTTTAACTCTTTTTTCTCTATTTGCTTAAATATCTCTTTAAAGTTATCATCATCTGAATCTTTAAACTCATCTTTTCTATCAAAAAGGAAACCTGGTTTTATATCCCCTATATCTTTTTTTAATTTTTTAATATCTTCAGTTGAAGGATTAGAAATACCTATATCTTCTAAATCAGCTTTGATGTATTCAACATCCCAATCAATATCATCTTTAAATAATGCATCTTCATCATCTCTAACGATATTTTCATTATTTTTGATTTTTTTCATGTCTTGTTTTGTAACAAAAGCAATCTTTCCTAAATCACCATCAAGTTTATCAAATGCTTTTTCTATATTTTTATTGATATCTTTTGCTATTTGTAGTTTTGCATCACCCTTAAATGCCTTATCAAGTAAAGCATCCATACCTTGATCTAGTTCAATTGTTTCTAACTCTTCTGCTAGTTTTTCATATACTTTTTCTAAAGCATTATTGTCACCATTGATATTTAGAGCTTCTACTGCTTTTTGGATTTTTAGGGCTTCTTTTATAAGCTTTGGATTGTTATCTTTTTCTTCTACTGGGTCTTTTATCAAATCTTCAACTTTTAAACCAAAAACCTTAGCAACTTGCTCTTTTGAAGCATCTATCTTTTGTTTCATCTCTTCTTTTGATAGTTTTTTACCTTCTTTAATCTCTTTTTGTACAACTTTAGCAACAAGTGTTGTGATTGGAGAGATATTAACTATTTTAGCATCAGAAGGAGCAAGTAGCTTACCTCTAAAGTCTGTCCCACTATCTTTGTCACGACCACCATATACTAAAAGCATCGCCTCTGCAAAATGATCACTATTTTGAATTTCAGGAGATATATCTAGTTTAAATGAACCATCAATTTCAGTTGTACTCATAGGCTCTGTTGATTGACAATAGCCATCTTGGTTTACATCCAAACATACAGTTGCAAACTGAAGATAACCATCGATTGCTTTACCACTTACTGATATTGCTTTTGTTGTTTTTTCTATTTTTTTATTGGTATCTTTTGATACCTCTTGTTCTTGTTTTTTATCTGTTCTATCGACACTACCACATCCTATTAAAAATGCACTAAGTGCGACTGATATAACTAAACCTTTTGTTAGGGATTTTCTTTTCATGGGGGAGGCTCCTTTTGCCTGGGATAGATACCTTTAAGTATTTATCGCTTTAAATTTTTGAACTTAAGTGTTCATAAACTAAATCGGCAAAAGGCTAGATAAGTTAACTATAATTTACTTCTTAACATATGGTATGTTCTATTTACATATAAATCTTTACCAAGGTTATAACTATTTGTAAAGTTACAGGTATAGGGTTAAATTTTTTATTTTAGCTAAGTACTTCACTGTCTAATCGTGTAGTACTTAGCACTATTGGTACTTTTTAACACAAGTTATACCATGAACATCAGCTGCACCAGCTGTCTCAACTTTATAGTTTGTTCTT
>JAUTBZ010124396.1:0-15408 GCA_032361785.1 Lepetodrilus galriftensis | reverse complement strand
TTTTTTCCCTACCGCCTACATGCAATATGAAACCAAAAATTTTGTAAACCAACTAATAAAAAATAAATGGCCTTATTGGCAATAAAAGATTCTGCTTTTACCACAAGACTACTATTTAGTGATATTTAGATATTGAGGTATAGAATGTTTAACCACTTCTAGGCATTGTGAAATCAGTAGAAGTGAAGGAATATCGCCTCTGGGTGCTACAATTCTCTTATTACAGAGCCAAGAACAGGACAGCACTCAGACACTGATCCTTTAACCTTCCATCTGCTGGAGGCAGCCGGAGATGCCCTGTTAACCCTCTCCCTGCTGGATTAGGCACAGGCTCTGCTCTTTGGGGCAGCTCAGGTTTGCCTCCTGGATGGAGAGGGTTAATCCGGCATGGAGAAGGTCACAATGTCATGTGTTTTCTAATTAGTTGACAATCTTCGTGTTGCAGCAAAGTTAAAGTCCATAATCACACTATTGCATTGAAGTGGTGAGATCATCTACGGTAAATACAAGGGGGTCAAAGGTCACTATTCAGCTTACTGCAAATTCTGATGCAATTCTCTTTCCCTGAAAAAAATTATTAAGTATTATCTTTATTTCTTAATTAATTGCGCCCTACCCTGTGCTCTGGTTAGCACCAATCATAATCACGATGTACCGGTAAGCTTTGTATGCGTGGAGATTCCTGAAATAACTCTTTATTTCCACAACATAGCTAACACACTTGCAGTTTATATTTGAACAGACTTTGGGAGATTCCTTTTTTTTATATTGGTCTTACCACATCAATTTTATAGATTGTTTTTCATATTTTTCATATTTTTCTAAAAATAATATTTAATATTGATGATCTTGTGACTTTAATTTCAATTACTGCCATATAAGGGCAATTATGGTAGCTGCCAGCTTGGAGGAGGTTAAATTAACTGTCATTCATTAATTCCCGCCCACTACTATGGAACATGATGTGTATCGATTCAATAACTGTTTTCTCTCCTACACAAATTCAGTCAAATTATCTGGAGCCTTTTTTTTCTGGCAGATTTATTAATCACAGAAAAATATCATTTAACATAAAGGTCTGCAATCAATATATGGAGAAACACGACTGTTTATATGCGTATAACTCATAGCCAATGTTTTACACGTCAGGGGTAATGGGGACAAGCTGGTGAGAAGCAAATGGCACGCTTGCCACAGATTCCTGATTAGTTTTGTCACTTTTTTAATAATATTTCGAGTTTCTGCATGTTATTTATACAGCTGTTAGATTATCTTTTTAGAAGTTGTAGTTCTAGCAAGTGCTTTCAGTTAAAGAAATTGCTTTTTGTCATTCATTTTTTTGCTTAAGTATTTTCTATTTACAACTCGTTCTATGTTATTGTATTATTTTTAAAATTTTATTTTTATCTCCCTTTAAAGATGAAAAAAGGTGAAAATATAGAGAGAGAAAAAACAGTGGGACATACAGGAAATGTAGCTTGTTGCCTATTAATATACTTGTGTAAACAAATCAAACATATCTACTTTCAGGTAAAATATGTTTAACCATAAAATATGTCAACTAATTCATTATTGATAAATTTAGTACCATATCTGGGTTAATTTTACTTACATGTAATTTTATTTATTTTAATTTATTTTAATATTTCTTTTCATAAGAAGCTGCCGCATGCAGATAACACTCTGCTTAACAAACACAAGGCAGTTGCTCCTACATAGATAAAAATTAAACCTCAATGAAATATGCATAGCACAACTCAACCTTGAATCAATACCGCGCTCATTAATGGCGCCCGGCTGGAGTCCGATTGAAGTTTGCTACATGAAACACTTCTCTCCCCTGCCCGCCTGACAATTGCGTGGGAGATAACAATGTTATAGTCACAGAGTGCCCGTGGAACTATTGTCGACCTATAAAATTGAAACGAAACAAGTGTTTGCAGTTCGCTCCAGCCTCTTATAATGACCCGTGTCAATACGCGATATTGACAGGAAGTCCCTGCCTTCCAGCCACGTGGGGGTTCCTGACCTTCGTGGGACTGCATTGTCGTCTGTTAGAGGACAGCAGCAGTCTACGACACATCAAAGATAAATTGAAAAATTATTAATGCAAAGTCAATGTACTTTATTATTTAATGTCACAGTGAATTTTTTCTAAAAAAAAATGTAAATGTTTTTAAAAATATTATTTTTTTACAATGGTAAATGTTGCTTTAATTGTTTATTTATTCATTTAGAGAAGATCAAGACTGCTGGATTGTGTGTTGAAAAATATATAGTTTTGAATATTACCCACTAGATTATTCTGTAGCTTGCATCGTTTTTAATCCAATATGGAAATAACTGAAAATATAAGTATTTGTATATTTGTTGTAAATAAAATTGTAATACATGTATTCTGTAATGCCACGGTTTTCAGGGAATAGTTACCCTATTAGCAAGTTTTAAACACTGTATTTCAAACACAAAATCAAAGTTAGGCAATTTGAATTTATTTATATTAATATTTAAGGGATATAGAGTACGGTCTACCACTATTTGTAGTGTATTAGCACTCTCTATGCTGGAGGCAACCGGAGATGCCATAAAGAGCGGTACATGTGCCTAATCCAGCAAGGAGAGGGTTAAAGTATAGTTTTGCCCTGAAGAGTATAGTCCTAGAGGATGCTGCAGAATTTCTGCAGTGCTTTACACATTTCCATTGCCTAAAATATATGGACATGCATTTAATTGTCTGATTTCCATGTACCGGTAAGTGCCTACTTTGAAGGCCATCATATATGACATTATTTTGCAATATAAAAGTGAGGTATTCATACGATATTACCGTTTGTAGGTGTCATTTATTATTTTATAGAAGACCGGCACTTTTCTTGGTAGACTAGCTTTACTATGCATGTAACACTAGTACACTACCATCAACTACAATTCAACAACTTGTACAGGAGTTCAGTACCTTCCAATGATTAGAATACGTGGAAGAGCCTGCGAGGGAGAGCCTGCTAGTAGCACCATAGGCAGTGAGAACTGGGGTGAATTGTCTGTACGAGTACTTTTCAGTTATCTCCCCAAGGCCTGACTATACCTTTGTTATGGCATAGACAGGGTCTGTCATCAAGCATACTGTTTGGAAATGTAAACGTTATACTTATAACACTGCCCGAAGATGTAGGCAATGTGCAGACGAAACGTTGCACGTCTTTAAAATCATTCTATAGTTATCACAGGCACTTGAATATCACCAAACACACCCCATGTCGCCATCTGACAACCCTGTAACAACACTGTAAATACTGACAGTATTGTCAGAGGGGGGGTATGTTTGATAGTGATGTTTTATTGGTGGATGTTCAAGTGCCTGTAATAAGTATGTACATAGACATTAAATTTAATATATATTACATCTTCTAACACTGAGAATCTCCCCCCCCCCCCCTCACACACACACGCACACGCACACTTAACCTTAGTTACACAAATCTCAAATGATTTATAATTATTCGTTAAAGAATTGCTAAAAACCCACTATAAAATTGACACCAGGTCATGACCTTCCACAAATGCTCTTGCAACATTCATGTAATCCACGCAAGTAGTCGGATCAAGTTTTCCTATTCCCAGCACTCCTGCCAGAACCATTTGTACAAATTGTATTTGGTTGCCGGGTAAGCTAGCAACCCAGTGGGGATCGTTCATGTCGTCCACGGCGACGTACACAGCACGTTATTCTCGTGCTGTCGTACGACTGCGCACTCTGACCTATTCTCCAGAAGCCGTGGTCCTCTGGGTACCGGAAGTCGGCTCTTGATGACATCACACCTTTAATGCTGTGTTAAAACCGGGATGAAACGCCTGCAACTACCCGAAGGCAGGCTGTCAATGAGATATGAAATGTCCGTTACAGAAACGTTATCTTTCGTGGGGGGAAATTACAGTTGATTACCTTTCACATTTTGTGAAGGTGATGCCTTCGTACATTTTTTTACCTGTACTTTTAGTGTGAACATTTGTTTGCAGAACATTCGTAAATACTACCGGGGGTGTGTGGGGTGTGTGTGTGTGTGCATATTCTCGAACCGTTCTTACGATCGTACGACAATCTTAACTATTCTTATAGTATGGCTACGGTTACCAGGGGGGCTTATTCTCGAACCGTTCTTACGATCGTCCAACAATCTTAACTATTCCTTATAGTATTCCTTATATGGCTACGAACTGTTCTTAGAATTTCGTAAGAACGTTTGGAGAACAGGCCCACAGAGGCCATGCTCCCGAAGCTATCGTTTACGCAAAAATACTCCTTTGCGGAGGACAATTTTACTCTTTTGGGATCATCACATTTTCCTCCACGAAAACTTAACGATGTCGATATGTTTACGATAGCTTCGGGAACATGGCCCCTAGTCGGATAGGTATACAGATCACAAATATATAGTATTCTGGTGATTTCATTACAGTAATGCGTTTCTAGTGATGAGAGTCTTTGCATTTTTTCATTTATTTTTCAGACAATGCATGAGTGTGTGCTGAGGTCAAACATGGCGGATGAACCGCGAGAAGGCGAACAGGAACTTCCGGGACGGCAACATTGTACTGGTCATCAAGATTATTTTAATTAAAACAAAGTGGCACGTACATATACAAAAAAAAAGTTGATTAAACATTGTAATATAGCCAATGTTAGCCATGTATTTTAATTATGAATTTGTACAAATGAATCAATACGTAAGTTGTTTTTATAAAACAGCGACACGCATATTTTACGTGATAAAATATATTTCTTTTAATCGTAATATAGCCATGTATTTTAATTATGAATGAAGTCATAGCTACTGTGGCGAAGTAATATGAAATACATCTATAAAAATAATGGTTGTGTTTGCCTTGTTATTAATGCTGGTTATGTAATGGTGGCTGGATGAAGACTGACAGACTATGTTGTATAGTGGCTTGGTGAAACCGTTCTGATGGTTCAGATTGCAATGTAAAGGAAGAACGATGGTACATGATAGTTTTCAATGTTACACAGCACCAATTGTCTGTATACTGAGTCATACAAGCACACATTGGAATTGCCGTAGAATTGTATCTACCCGTGTCTCAAAGTTACAATTATTTCCAAGGAGCCATTTGGCTCGTTCATGGCCAGAAATACTTAAATAAGTGAAATATTGGTAGCCAAATGTAAAATTAGGTCGCCATGGCTCCCAAATTAGTGCTAAATTGAGCCCTGATACCTGAGTACCAGCTGTGAAAAGTGAATGTGGAAGTCCAAAATACAAGATTGTATCTATGTCAAGTAAACTACTTATTAGTATTGCAGTTGTACCTAGGAACTAGTCCAAAACGAGCACAATTATCTGGGATAGTAGTATTCCAACATTAATCAATGGAACAGGAACTGATCTAATAGCGGCCGCACACTAGCGATTTACGTCGGGTTTCGGTCGTCTAGTGTGCGGTGCTCCAAATATCAGAACATGCTAGATATTGTGCGATCGGTCGGCAATACTAAATATCGCAGTCGCCGGCCAGCGCACACTTGCGATTTTCCGTCGGCCGACGAAAATCGGTGACGCGTCGGCGACGGAATTCGTTAGTGTGCGGCCATTGGGGCAGTATGGGACTGAATAATGCCATGAAAATCGGAAACCAGTAGAATTTGTAGAGAGCAAAAAAATCGGCTAACATTCACGTCACATTCAAAGACATTACAACATCGTATTACAGTAGACGGAACTATCGTGCAAGTCTTCCGTCGACCAAGAGGAACATGAAGTTGTCAATGTATCCATATCAAGATACAAACCTTAGCTATTACATTCCATAATTACTGAAAGTCCTTTTTAAATGGAGGTTTAGAGCCGCTATCAAGATTATTTCACTTACATCATAGCTTGTCAGTTTATGGCAGGAGGAAATCCGCAACATCCGTGGCCAATTACAACATGTCGAAGACCTTTGTCATATCAGCACATGCCAATGCCCATACCGGCACATACCAATGACTTGTCATTTTTCTTTTCACGTCATGCTTCCACAGCGGAAATATATCAGGCTCTTCCTCCTGCGCACCTGATAGTGTCAGCTACATGCAGTCATGCTTAATCCTAAAATTAGCCAATGGATTTTTAATTTTTTAAAGGCAAAATCTTCGTAATTCAATCCCAACCTTACTCAAACTGACGAAATGGATCTGTTTTCATGATTAACTTCTGTCAACAGAATTATTGTAACGTGATCCAAATCCTTCCAAAAACTAAAGGTCCTTACACACCAGAGGCGAGCGAAATATCGCCGCGCCAATCGGCTACCACAAAATATTCTATGTGTCGCTTTTGGTGTGCAAGCATATACATCAATGTGATACATGTACATGTATTAAATAAATGATACGGTTCTATCTCAAAACGTAAATCGTGTGTCGCTTTTGGTGTCCAAGCATATACATGTAGTAGATAAATGACAAGGTTCTATCTCAGAACGTAAATCGTCGAGTTTGTCGCCGCGAAATTCGCCTATGGTGCCGTATTCACGAAAGGTTTTAAGTAAGTTTTTGAAGACCAAATGTATATGGCAAAAACTTACTTTCGTGAATACGTCCTTGTCTGGTGTGCAAGCACGTTAATTCGGATCCGAAATTGACGCTGTGAAATAATAACAAAAATAATAATACGATTGCTGAAATAGCGGCATCACCGTTCAAATATAGGAGTGAGTGAATATGGAGGAACGATATCTATATGTTATGTAATTTAATTCAATTGATGATATTAATATACTACAGTATAATTTTCATAGTAGCAAACACACATCGTATATCGAAGGCACAGCTATTTGATTTCGTATATTGAAGTAAGACTAACGTTTACCGAATTGTTTTTGCATTCAGAAATATATTTAGTATGATTATAATGGAATTGGAACAATAACAGCATCTATAAATTACAAATTCAACGTGGCCAGTAGGAAGTGTACATGCCACATGAGTGTACTTTACTATAGATCTCTCTTTCATCTGCAATGAGTAACACTAATTAAATCCCCGCTTTGCTTGTAATGAACTTCATGGTTTCAGATTTCCGCCTTCTTGGAATATACACCTGAACTTTGACATTACTTTACCTGGGTGGTAAAGAATAGAAATACATTGTGGCAGGATAACACACCGGAATGCATAGGAAACCCCACACAGGGCGTGTGTGTAAAGGTTATACCTGCACTTTCTCCGAAAAAAATACGCCTACACTTTCTCCGAAAAAGTGTAGGTATATATACCGGTGTACAGGTATATTAGTTCATTAAAACAAAAGAAACTATGGCAACGAGACCGGAAGAGTGGTATGCCTATTTATAAGTAATGTTGTATGTATGTATGTGTATAAGAGAGAGATTGTTTATTGTATAGGCCCATATATGTTTCTTATATGAACAACGGAACAGAGCATATTGACTATCGAACTGAAACTGAAGATCTATCTGATGGATTGTAAATGTCATGGTATCATTGTATTGTACCTATGGGCTATATACTGTCTCGTAATGCTATATGGTCCCATAGAGCCTGCATTGGTATAGGATGGCTTACGATGGTAGCACCGTGGAGCCCATCCTGGGTCGACGTACGATTTCGTGGTGACCGAGGGCCATCGTAGGTTGGAAATAATCTTTTGAAACTTGAAATGTTCAAAAGATGGTCCACAATGGTCAATTGGGCACTCCAGGAGGTCGTTGGACGACGCTATTGTAGTGCTACAATAGTTGTAACTGGGCTCCCGCCACAATAGAAAGCGTTGACGTTACAATAGTTGTAGCCTACAAGAGCGTCGTGCAACGGCCACCTGTATGAAACGGAGACACTCTCAGGTCTAATTGTATCTCCAACTTTAGCCATAGACTACTAGTATACCATTGATAAGGGTGGAGTTAAGGTTACCCTAGAGCTGCCGTCTTGTACAGTATTTCAATGCGATGTCCATGTATATCCAGGAACGTATAGGTAGTATATGGACGAAGCCAATGGAAGTCCTTAAAATACTGAGCGCGGGTTTCTTCATGGTTGTATGAAGCATGGTCCTCAAGAAATGCCAATGACATGAAATGCGATTTTCTGGCATTTAGAGAATTGATTGCAGTATATATCAGTTTGCAATGTTTGGAAGATTGGTCTACATAAATAACAAAAATATATATAGAAATATTTTCATGTAATGAATTCATCATGATCGCTGAATTTGTGAAAATATGTGATAGAGTCGAAACTGACAGTTGACAGTTTAAGTCGGTTTTTAATTAATGCTCATTTTCCGATCTAGTAGGAATGTGTTGACTGACGTTGATACGTTTCCATCCATTATCAATGTCGCCACTACCAGTATTTTTGGTTAGAGTTAGTATAGATAGGACTATATCTTTTCCTTATAATAATTATAAAACTTTGAGAATAAGCTGTGTTGTGGATTAGTTTTGCGTAATAATGTCAGATCTGATTGAATAACATAACATCTTAATGCTCTTGGTCTTCTACAACGGACCGTGTTAGTCATCATAATTTCCTACACCGGAAGTGATCACAATGAGACGGCGCAGCGAACATCTGCCGGATGTAGACATACATAATCAGACAGAAAGGGAGGTAATTGATGTCGGCAGTTAGTGTAAGTTAGACACATCTGTGTTAAATATCGATGTTGGTGATAAACGGAAAATGCATCGTTTAGTAGTTTGCCAGCAATTGCATCATGGCTAATGTCGCGTTTTAATAGATCTATCTCGTATCAATGACTGTTCTTTTAAGTCGAGTAATTGCCTTCTAAGTCGTTGTTGTGGTAATAGTGCAATTGCTTACTATTACGGATAATGGAAAATTTGTCTCCCTCATATTAGTTATTTTTCCATCTAAATTCCGTGATAATGGACATTTTGTCTTTTTCGTATTAGCTATCTTATAATTGCATGTGCATTCCGATTAGGGCGCATATTTAAAAGACAACTTATTTGATTTTGTTGCTTATGAAACTCAGCTTACAAGAAAATAATACGAGAAACGGAAAATAAATAATACACTCTAATTGTATATTTTGATCTAGAAATACTTGCAACAGACAATTTAAGTTTAACAATATCAACAATGCCAATTTCACGAAGATTTCATTTATTATCTTAAAACTACGAAGGTTTCGTGAAGACGTCTTGCAAACCAGCAATAACGTCACGTGTCTGTTCTGTCACGTACATGACGGTGTTCTGCTTCCGGTTCAAGAGTTCTGCTTACACGTGGAAAGGCTCGTCAACAATAATAGAATTTTGGATTTTCAATTGGCGAGGTCGTGTGCTGCTTCCTAAGCAACTGTAAAGACTAATTCTTTTAATCAGGCTAGCTGTTAAGAAGCAGAAGGGGGCTATAGAGGATCGATCAGCAAATTGGCAGGCAACCCTGCGCCCCTGTTCAAGATGTTATCTAGAGGCGGAGGAGAATTTGTCCACGGGCATGCACATAGCGTTATCAGCTCAGAGCACGGTTCATAAGTTCATAATGCATCAGTTTCGTAATGTATAGAGAGAAGCGAGAGAGAGGGGGAGAGGGGGATAGCTAAGAGAGAGAGAGAGAGAGAGAGAGAGAGAGAGAGAGAGAGAGAGAGAGAGAGAGAGGAGGTAACGAGAGAGAGTGAGAGAGAGAGAGAAAGAGGGGGTGGACTTTATTTGATGTCATAGACATGGAATTTATTAAGGAAGTGTACATGCATGTACAGGACAGTCTACTCCGGGTATTGTTTCTAGAAGCTCTCATATCTACTACGAGACCATCGAGTTATTATATGGACTCTCGTAGCTATCTCTAATACATGGGAATCGTGCACTTACGAGAGCGCTACTAATGATCTCATGGCGGATATGAGAGCTTCGACAAACGGTACTCTGACCCACAGGCTACGGATAGTTCATCAGTACCATTTCATGCAAAATGTGCAGAGTGTGTTCTCCATTAATCTTTTTTACTTGATATTATATTTGAAATACATGTATATGCATTATAGTGTTTAATGTAAACCAAGTCTTTACTAGGTATGCATATTATCTTAAACGTTGGTGGTGCGAAGAACCAGGGCATCTGAATCTGAACATTGAAGCTAAAGCATTGGCACGCCCGAGTTCTCTCTAGATCTGGCATTATGAGATCGTGCCATTATGAGATCGTGCCATCATGCTATCAACAGCTTCCAGCAATGAGAACTCTAAATATCCCCAGTAACTAAATAACTGATGTATTCAGCGATTCTGGTTTGTTTTTTATCTCCATGAAACAATACACATTATCTTCCTAAATTACAAAAAGCAAACGAGTTGATACAATGATGTGGTTATACGTGCCTTTTGGCAGTTAGTTCTGAAGCTTAAGATTTTTGTGCACATGGCATCGATCAATCTTCCATTTAGACAAGCTGATAATTTGTCAGAACTTAATTAGGCAGCAGTACAAAGACATCATCAGTTCATGCTTACTTTAACCGCGGTGGATCTTACCAACATCTTCTCTGCATGTTTTGAGTTGATTAAAAGTAGGCAATGATATCGGTGTGGTTTAAAGAAGCAATGAATCGATACGCCAACAACGCGGGAACGAAATCTTTCTGGATTCCAAAATGAGCTGGCATGCTGTTTAATTTAATACGATCTAGATGGTTTGCATTGCCACTTGGCAGTTCTGATTCCACAACTTGTCACGGTAGAATACATTCAAGTCTTGGACAAGAATTACAATTCTTATGTGGCCATGTATATAACGGCAGTTATCTGCTCTGAGCCAACGCATGGCGGTCTGTCAAATTTTGATTGAATCCTTTATGGCATACTTGGCATGGTGTACCTCAAATATAGTACAGATGCTCGTTCTATTAAACAGTAATCCGAGTCAGATTAATTATTTTTTAAATTTTAATACAGCCAGTGAAATTATCGCAAAGCTACTTTCAAGATGTTTTCATTCACATCATGACTTGCATGCATATGTACTGCTTGTAATGTATTTTTCTTTCTTTCTCTCTCTCACACACCCTCTCTATCACATACATATACAAACTCATGCACGCACGCACACGCACGCACGCACGCACGCACACGCACACACGCACGCACGCACACACACACCAGTCTTCCTTTCATCAGAACAGTATTCAATCATCGATATATCTTAATTATAAGCGTTTAAAATTGTCACAAACACAACTGAACTTCGAAATAGAAACGAAAACACACCACTGTTTCTCGGTTATCAAGTTAGTAATTTAACCCCATATTTCTTTTCGTTTCTTTTAGAGTAAAAAAACCCGTGGAACTTTAGAAGGAAAGCATGCGTAACAATTAACACTTTGTCCTATTTGTCCTCGTGATCGACGCACTACTTATAGTGAATGCCTTTGTACTCCCGCGGATGAATGATGCCTCCGCTTTCCGGTTGTGGCAGACTTTGTGTTTCCCGGTCTCTAGACACCTGTACCCACACTTAAACTCGCCTCGACGTGACTACGTATTAGGTAATTAGTAAATTTTAGATTGCTTCACGTCTTTGGACGACTGTACGATAGGGCAAAAGACCGAAGAGAACAAAAATAGAGCCATAATTATTAACTGACCTCGGAGCGTCTCGACACATGCCTTTTCGAATTCATACGCGTAATTATCTTTTAACTTTGCGCGGCCGGATCGTAATTGGTATGCCATAATGGTATATCCAGACAGGGCTAACTAACGTGACCTTTAGACATTCTCCTTTGTGTACTTAATTTTGAAATTGCATTCAAAACAGAATATATTGGAGAATATTTTGGAGATTTTATTGGGGATAATGGACAACGGCGAAAGCATTGGGGAATGCATTGTTAACATCATAGGATCTATAACGATACTTTGCAATTTTAAGTTTGGTCTAGACCTATATAAAGTGGTCCTACATGATTTATGATTCCAATAGATCATGGAAGTGTACGACCTAGAGATGATACAGTCATACGATCGATGCGTGAACGATTATTGGATATTGTCTACTGTCCAGACGTGGAAGAAAACTCTGTCTAACGGGTGAAGAATACAATCTGGGGAGGTATAGACTAATAGAAATACCAGTTAACATGGCATTACATTTTGAGTTCGGGTTTCCAAATAAAATGTACTTTTAAATCACACCCGATTACTGGTTCACGCAAGCTGATTGACTCAACACAAAATTGAAAACTTACGTTTGAAAAAATAATTATGCAAATCACTAAACAATCTTCAGTATGAGGGTTTAATTAACTTTTTGCATTTCTCGGAGAAAGAAAAACATCCAGTAAACTTAAAACTGCATCTACAGCTGAGTTCTGATTTCATTTAGAAAAGTTCTGGCCAGGTGAAACTACTTTCGTATTCTTGTTAGTATTCATATCACTAAGTGAATTAACGTATGTCAGAATGTGTGTATAACTTTACCAACATCTTCTTTGCAATGTTTTGAGCTGATTAAAGGTAGGCAATGATATCTGTGTGGTTTAAAGAAACAATGAATCGTACAAGTTCTAGTCATACGACCAATCGAACAACTCATCGTACGACCGATCTACTGGTGTGAACGAGCCTTAAAACTCGTACGTATACGACTACGTACCCAGCAGTTGAATTCACTGCGGCCGTCCATGCTTCTGGTGATAAGGAGCTGCTGCAAGGACGTCTCTTCTTCTCTGATGTAGGCCAAACACTGGAACTCTGTAACACAGGCAAGTTCTACATCACCGTGGTATGCAGGCCACAGGAAAGTTCTACATCACTGTGGTATGCAGGGCACAGGCAAGTTCTACATCACCGTGGTATGCAGGGCACAGGCAAGTTCTACATCACCGTGGTATGCAGGGCACAGGCAAGTTCTACATCACTGTGGTATGCAGGGCACAGGCAAGTTCTACATCACCGTGGTATGCAGGCCACAGATACAGAAGCAAACAGCTGGGACATTATGTATGAATGTTGGAAAGCGATGACGGATATGGTTATGACATTGTAAAGTCGCTACGATCCATGTATATATTTTGGCGATCAATGATATATCTTGGCGGTCTGATGTTAAGTACTGGAGGTAAACTGGTCTGTTTCGTGGATGTTTCGTGGATCTCGGTCTCTCCCCCTAATTATCTCTCTCTCTCTCTCTCTCTCTCTCTCTCTCTCTCTCTCTCTCTCTCTCTCTCTCTCTCTCTCTCTCTCTCTCTCTATTTTCCCTCTCTCTCACTCCATATCTCCTCTCTCACTCTCTTACTCTCCATATCCCCCTCTCTCTCTTTCTCTTTCCTTTATATTTTTTTCCGCCAAGTTCACCTTTCTCTTTCCCATATGTGTCTATTTCCACGTAACACAGAAGTATTTTTACGCCTACCTAATTGACGAATGTTCAGTAGAAATACTGTACTGGTCTGTTTCGTTGATGATCTCAACCTCTCCCCTCCCACTATATCTGTATCTGATTCACTCCTCCTCTCCCCCTCTGCCCCCACCTCCTCCTCTTCTCTCTCACTCTCTCTCGCTCTTTCTCTCTCTCTCTTTCGCTCTCGCTCTCTCTGTGGCTCTCTCCCTCTCCATCTCTCTCACTCTCTCTCCATTTCTCTCTCTCGCTCTCTCTCCCCCAACACCTCTCTCTCTATGAGTGAATTGTTGCTTCCCATTCCTGCAGTGACACAATACTACATATTTAGTAATACTTATTTTACAATATACATACTCACTGACATGTTTGGAGATATTTACTTTGTTACGGTACTTTCTTACTACCCCAGGGACGTGTATGAGGAAAGGCTACTACCACAATATGAAACCAACGATTACACCGGTTGGTGCACATACATACGTATTGCGTTGCTTGTATAGCTCGTCTTCTCGTGGTAGACTGGCCTCCGAGGCAACGCTATAACAGAATCGCACTCAATCGATCCTGATTCCCCTCTTGTCAGAAGCGATCTAGTGAGGTAATTCTATCGAAGATCAAATAAGCTTTCCTCCTAAAAAACGAAATCGCAGAAAACCTCTTGTATTGACCCAAGTACGACGCCGGGAACGTCCCAGGTGGCTTGGGAATCCTGTTTCCTTCCCGACACGTTTGTCGTGTCGCAGATATTACCAGACGCAATCTAATGCGGCACCAGTTTTGCCACCTCTGATATGCTTTAAAAATTGAGGTGTTGATTCGTTTTACACGGGTTAAGTCGGAACTAGGTTATATTCCCAAAGGTCTCGGTTCGCCATCTAAGGCAAGTGTCTTGTGTGGTGCGAAATCAATGTCAGTCCAGACTCAAGCCCAAGGCGTGAATTGTGTATGATTCAATGCTCATCCCCGAGACCAAAGTTACACAACGATATTTTTGGTGCATGAGGTTTTGCCCGGTTTAGATGTCCGCTAGGACGGTGCATTCAAGGGAGATTACTCGCAAGACTTGGCACAGCGGCGACTAATATTTATAGAGGAACTTCAATGAGAAAAATCGCTGACAGAGCGTAAGGAAATTGTTATGAGAATATTGCATTGCCTGGGCGCGTCAACCTGGACTGCTCTAGTTCACTTTCAGCGAATACTTGTAACTAGTCCACGCGTGGTGGTCATGCGCAAAACAACGTCAAAACATCCATGCATGCAGAAACGTTTTGATGTCAGAACTCATTAATCAAGGCACTAGCTCGATTGCAATTACCAACGACTACATACTTCATGTAATTCATCGGTGATAAAATGAGATTACAATATATCATCCACGCTGAAGACTTTATGAGTTGCCAATCCTTTGATTAAACAATGCCTTTAGATGTGGTGCATTAGTGTGTTCTTTATATGTTGTACAAATGGCTTGTAACAGTATGTCTTTGTACACGACTGCCAGATGACAGTTATATAGCAAGACACGAACAGTTTAACGAATGTTTCTGTAATTAGCCTCCTTTATTGAACAATTTATGTATTGCTTTAGTTGACGTTGCATGCTAAGCGACCCTATACAATACGGCTTGGACATCATTAAACCGCACCTTTAGTGGTGTCACGTGGTGACATACGTCACTTCCGGCATATACGTGATATAGTACAATTCGTGTCAACAAAAACAAATGTAAAAATTGGAGGGTAACATCGAGGCTCGGTCGCCAGCGATATGCTAAATGTAGTGTGTGAAGTAACACGACAATACGTCTTAATAATACGCTATACCAGTACTGGTTACGGGCCTATTATCGCCCAGGACCTATTATCGCCTACCCCCCGCTGTAGCGCTTCCGGGTTCGTGATTGATTTGGATTATGGTATATTTTAAATAAAGAACATCTACTAATCACCAATAGATGATAATTGGAGCAATAATTGTATTTTATTTTAAATTAACTCCAATTAGCTTCAAAATT
>JAUTBZ010124385.1:0-15409 GCA_032361785.1 Lepetodrilus galriftensis | reverse complement strand
TGTGTGTGTGTGTGTGTGTGTGTGTGTGTGTGTGTGTGTGTGTGTGTGTGTGTGTGTGTGTGTGTGTGTGTGTCGCCAAAACACAGTTGTGTCTATTCCCAGAACCATGACCTGGACTTGCGGTCTAAGATTCGGACCCGGACCCATTTGTCAGCAACATATTGCTGGGAATTGGGTCCAGTTCCGGTGAATCGACCGCTATTCCATGTCCGGGGAATAGATCTCCGCCCAAAACACTCATTCTCTTTCTACGTCAATACGATTAATTTAACAATAACACGTTATTAACATACTAGCCTACTTCGTTTCTGCAAGACCATCAACGTAGCCCTACACACTTACGACCATATGACATATTTCTTGTTAGGGCTAATCCTGTATACCGCAAATGACGAGGATATATACTGGCCCGGAAAAGATTGCAATTAATAGGTAGACAGTTCATTTCTTCTGTACCCACAGAGGGTCAAATTTCACTTTCCCACACCGATCAATGTACGAAGTATTTACACATCCGCACTAAATGTCGTAAAGGTGAGGTGTAATTAACATAGATAAATCGTGGCTTCATTGAAAGAGGTTCGCAAAGCTTTACATAATCTGGCTTCAATCGTATCACATTAGTTCATACGTAAAGCTATAAACTAAAACAATATTTGTTTTTGTCAACGTAAGAAACACGACTCGACGGCGTTTCAGCCTCTTATATTTAGTCCTCTGTAGTTTTCAAGAATTATACGAGTTAATATGTCTATTTTAAACATATGAATGTTGTCCTATAGTAAACATAGTTGTATCTATCAGCTGTTTTCTTTCCATTAGTTCCCTGGACGCTTCCCATCAGTTTCCGCGGGGTAGCAATAGTGACTTGCATTTTGGCTGCCGTGATACTATTTCATTGGTAACATATATGTTTCTACTTGTAAGGTTTTTAGAGCTTTGCATTGTAATAATCGACCCAAATTGTAACACATGCCCTGAATTGTAATACCAACTGTCTTCCCGCGATGGTCTAATATAGACCTATACATTATATACTGATACACACACCAACTAAATAAAACAGGGAATATATATGTAACCTTTTGCTTTCTAGTCTATATAAGATTGGAATATAGTGAAACATTGGCAGGTTGTAGCGCGATGGTATATGGTTGAATTTGGAGCCAAAAGTCTTGAGTCAACCAGCCAAATGTATCCGTCATCAATTGTCGCATAACTGTCCTCACAAGTTCATTTCCGGAAGGTCTTTTGATTATGTGATGCAATGTCTGAACATTCATCCCTGGTTCGTCAGTACCAGCCTATATGTGCGAGTCGGTTTACTGCAACATTATGGACTACAGGTGTTGCAGGTTTGCTCCTGCTGTAAATTGACAACCTATTTCTTAGCGAGAAATGTCTTTAACATCTGCATGCTCTCCTAACTAAATACTAGTAAATGGGAATTAAAAACAACAAATAAATAGTTATTAACTTAATTATTAATATGCATTTAGATGAACTTAGGTGTAGCCACTAGATCAATTCCCTATTTTGACATCAATATTAATAATAATTATCGGCGATTTTGCTGTTCTTGCAGTTAAATCCTCAACATTCCGTAAAAAACGTCCCCCAAACCGACATCTATCCTAATTAGAGTAATCTGATAAATAATTCATGAACAAAACGTGTAGCAACACTAACCCGATACATATACGTTAATTGCATCCCTTTGACACGGTAATGGTATATATCACATACCCCCAGTGTCGTGAGCAGTTTTGTATACCACTCTCGTATGCCGATAATTGCCAAGGTATAATTCGATAACGGGGGAGCGTAGCTAGGACTACCCACGTTCATACATTGCCCCGGGGGCTGGCTTCAACCCTAGACCCCTGTATACGCCCAGTCTTTTTTATTTACCTAATTCGCGCGATTTATCACCGAAAAGAGATATGACTCTTAGCCGACGCTAGCGATTTGACGTCTGGTATTTTGTTACAACAAGCCTCATTTGAAATGTCAACATTGGGCTTCACGGTGTAAGGAAACATATTGTGGGCGCCTTGAGTCGATAGGGAGTCGAACAGACAACACCGAGCTAGGCGAAACAACTCTGAACAAAATGTGGATCCATAATATTATATTTATAAACAATTATTAAAAGAACAGAAATATAGACGTATATATGCTGTGTCAATGTGGTTGTATTATGTTTGCATGTTGTTATTCTTTTAACCTTGTGCCGTTGTGGTTACTGTAATATAATCGTACCTTTATGGTGTGGAATTTGGCGCTATATAATAGGTCTACATGTCCATATTATTATTATTATTAGTAGTATTATTATTATTAGTAGTAGTATTAATAGTAGTATTAGTAATTATTATTAGTATTAATTATTATTATTATTATTCAATACTTCTTTTGAACGGTCTGCAAGAAATGAGCTTACATTCTTTCTTATATTATTTCTCTTTTAAAACAGCAGTAGGTATAATGTTTGTACATATACAACCACTCTTTGTTTAAGAGTTGACTGCTAATCTGTGTTGCGGTTTGTGTGATAGTGAATACATACTATAGTTATTATGTTACAGTTTACAATTGGTAACATGTACCGAGTCACGAGTGAAACACATTAATTAAACACGTTACACTTTTGCCCGCAGTGCTGCCTGTTTTGCAAGATACCTAGTTATTCTACGTTGTACTATATTCTCCGATTCCACCGGCTAACCATATTACTCCCCGGCTGACAATATCTCGGCAAATCCATGCGTGAAAGCTTGCTCATGGCACTACTTATTATAATGTGCACTATTTTAACCTTCTCATCTCCCTGGGAAGTATACAATCCAAAGGTTACAAAGAAGAAGGATCTTTATTTTACGTCGGATATGTGGATAACTAAAACATTATCTCTGTACAGTAGAGCTATTATTCCGATAAAAGAACTGTTATTTATACAAACTAACATTTATTATTCCATGTCTTTCATTTCGGCTACCTATTGACTGATGAGTGGCCTGGAGGAATGTGGATTTAGGAACTTTGCTCAAGAGCGCTACGCGATGGCGTAAACTTCTTAAGATCTTCTTAGTTTAAGAATATGAATAACTCATGCTATAGGTATCCTTAAGACAAAATTAAGAATGTTCTTTGGCTAAGAAGATCGTAAGAACGTTTCGAGAATAAGGAACCATATCTTTAAGGGTAGAAATCCGAGGTACGATTGACTCCGAGGTACGATTGATTCAGTTTTATAGAGGAGTTGCATCACGTGCTGTAGGAAAGATGGAGCTAGGCTCAAACCCGGGACTTCCTGTTTGTGAAGCACACCCTCAATCGATGACTATGACGTCTGCACTATGATGTGTCTGAACTATACTGTGTTTCTGCACTATTCGTGTATCTGCTCTATGGTGTGTCTGAACAATGGTGTCAGCACTGGTGTGTCTGCGCTATGATGTCAGCACTGGCATGGTGTGTCTGCGCTATGATGTGTCTGTTCTATGTGTCTGTTCTATGATGTGTCTATACTATGATATGACTGCACTATGGTGTGTCAGCTCTATGGCGTGTCTGCACTATGGTGTGTCTACACTATGGTGTGTCATCCTCTCACATCTGATCTCTGCTTCCGTCGTCAAGAGTTTGTCAAGAGTCTATGGTTGCACATAAACAGTTAACCAGGCAAGATTAGCACATGGCCAGTACTTAGCGTGCGTCACCTGTAGCTATCTGTCACAGGAAAAAATACACTCTATGGCCATACGATGCAAAGTGCAATGCAAATAAATCCGTAACGTTGTTTTGAAAGACGGCTGATACGGCTGATTGTGATAAGAATTCACTCCAATCACTAGACGTCATCGTGAGCGGCTGTGAAAGAAACAACTGTATTGCATTTAATAGATTGATGATCTGCATGTTTACTATTTGCAGATATACAATGCAATTTGAAATAGAAATAGTCGATAATAATGTATTTTTATTATTTGTATTAACACGACACTAAGTATGAGAATCGAATGTCTGTGAAGTTATAATTTCAAGGACAGAAGATGACAGTTGTAATATTATCATGGTCTTAAAGGTCCCAAATATACGTTCTCGTCCCAGATTATGGACATCTTTATGGATATGGGGGCATATTCTTGAAACGTTCTTACGAAGTTTGTAGCCATACTATAAGAATCCTTGATTGTCGTACACTCGTGACCATGTTTGGAGAATGGGCCCCCTTGTTTATATTGGTTTGTTTAGTTGGTGTTTTTTTTAATTGAGGTTTAGATATGTTTTAAAGATTATTTCACTTATACCATAGCTTGTCGGTTTAGGGCAGGAATAAACCTGCAATAACCGTAGGACTGATTGTTGCTGTAAATATGCGAGCACCGGCTGGTATTGACAGATCAAGGATGATAACTGTAAATCCAGTGGTACCTTTTGCGAACATTGTCATTGATGCGGGATACGGGATATGGGATTTAAACCAGACTTCCAAACGTTCTACCATTCTGTCATTGCTCTACCGTTCCCCGATCTTGTTTAATAAGATGTGCTAATAGTTCCTTGACTGTTTCAGCATACCATTAAATTTAAATTGATATAGTATTGTGATTTTTAAAACTATTTCCGTATTGTTATTTTAATGCATTAAATGGTTCACACGAATTTCTGTTTTAGTATCTAGAACAGGTCTCCGATGGAGGAAAACCATCAAAATGATCATCGTGTTTTTGTTTTGCATATCGCATGTCCCATAAAAGGAAGAAACAGACCCCTTTCTTTAGCATTTCTTTTTATATTCTTTTCATACTATTCATTCCCCTGCAGTCGTTATTGTAAGACAGATAAGACTGGCTGTCCTGTGTCCTCCCGACACACGATAAACGATCAAAGTTCCCTCATGGAGAGCAGTATCATTCATATGTAGGAACAGTAGTCCACTAATGGGCATGACGACTTATGGTATGTCTATCTGCCCATTATATACGAGCTTACAGCTTCACCTTATCGAGCAGTTGCCAGCCGACGGCGAACCGGACACGTCCAGGAGGATTTGAGGGTCCACTCGCTCCAAATGACGTTAATCTTTCAATAAGACCATGCCATTGTTGAGAAATCTCTCTTCCCCGTTTTCCACTTATCCCTGCACCTCATATAGGAGCTAAAGACTTGACCAGCGGTCATTAAGAGTCGTGACCTCTCGCGTCCATGTCAGTCCAGCCATGATATTTGTTTCGATTTCCACAAAGGTGGATCATCGTAAATCTCGCTGTGGGTCACGTGGTGTTCTGACCTTCGAGATTCTCGGTCAGTCACTGGACGAGACTGGCGGGTCTGTTGTTTTTCGTGTCTACCATTAATTAAGGAGGCGGGGGAAGAGGTAGTAAACGTCTGTGTTACAATATAATGTTCACTGTTATACCAACGGAAAGGACAAAGGACACTCCTATAAGTCCTAGACAGGTTAATACTACGAGGTGTGAGTCGAGAACTAATGAATAGGCATAGCGTTATGATGTTTGGTACTGGTGTACTATGAACAAGGTTTGGCGCAATATAAATACGCACATTATGTTAATGAATAGAAATAACGTTATGATGTTTGGTACTGGTGTACTATGAACAAGGTTTGGCGCAATATAAATACGCACATTACTTTTATTATTATTATTATTGTTGTTCCTGCCTTAAAAAACCACATTGTATAATATTATATAACTATTATTATTACCAAGACACGGGAACTTACGGATAGGATAACTGCGATAATGTACATGGTTGACGATACTAGTAATAGTAGTATAATATTACAAAAGATATTGTATGAATGGCGGCCATGTTTGAAATCCAAAAGAAAACGATTAGACTTGAATTAAGTAGATCGCATTGTTGCCCATTTCTTCGTGTACGGTATTGGATAAGCGCGTTATCAATGTGCATTGCTCTTCTTCTTCTTCTTCTTATTATTATTATTATGTTAACTTTCAAGAAAATGGCACCTGTTAGGACATCCTTGTCACTAGTATACTAAAATGGAATCTAGTAGAATAATTATGAAGATTAAACACAATGGACTTCTACAGAGAACCAATTGTTCAATTCAGTATTCGATATTTGGGCATTGCCCTTGTTTCACGAAAATGTCGTAATCTGTAAAGCCCTTCTTTTTCTATAACAGGAAATGACGTCATAAACCTCGACTTGCGTCCTGGTTATCTGGACTTCCAATCACGTTTCATGTTATGTTGATTTCCTTTATAAAACAATCTGTCCATCAATATGACATTCTATAAACATGTCCTGTATAAACAATACTATTGTTAGTACGAGTTCTAGGAACATTATTTCGTATTAAAAGCTATGGTTAGTACGAGTGGGTCTCAGAGGCCCGCAATGGCTCAGAGGCCCGCATTGGCTCAGAGGCCCGCATTGGCTCAGAGGCCCGCATGGCTCAGAGGCCCGCATTGGCTCAGAGGCCCGCATTGGCTCAGAGTCCCGCATTGGCTCAGAGTCCTTGCTTGGATAAGGGTTAAACGGGTACCGATCAATAAAATGTAATAGAAAAGTTGAAATAATAAATAAACTTAAAAGCATTACGCATTACTATGTGTGGGGTCTAGATGTTTTCCTGTAGTTGATTCCGCCCTTTACAAATTCCTGTATTGCCTCTTATCTGTGTAAATTTAACTTTGAACTTACTTCAAAAGAGCAGGGACCGTATTCTCGAAACTTCTTAGCCAAGACTTCTTCAAAACATAACATTAGCAGAACATTATCCAGGCAATTTCTTAGTACTTACGAACTTCTTAGGACTTACGAACTTCTTAGGACTTACGAAGTTTCTAGAATACGGCCCAGATATGTAAGGAATGAACGCAGTTAAACATCGAACATATATAGGACGACGTTTTCAGACCCAACTCGGGTGTAATGTTCATGCATGTTTTAAAAACACTTTTCGTTTACTTCTCGTCGAATTCTCGTCAGGTACGGCTCCACGAATATACTACCCTTGCCCCAGAAGAGTAATGAAGCGACGAGTCACGAGATGTTTGCTCCCCGTACAGATGAAAGGACAATTTCTATAGCGCCATCCTATGGCAATCAAACACAATATTTTCACCCAAAGAAAAAAGCGAAATCTCCCATAACGAAAATGTTTTCCCGCAATTATCAAAGTCTGCTTAAGGACGTATAAGCAATGCAAAGCTAATGGAGCATATTCTTTTGGACATTCCTGACTTTTTTGTGTTGGTTCCTGGCTGATCCCATCACTGCCACGCCCACCTGTAAACACATCCTGAAGTAGATACTCGTCTTGTGAGGCAACACAATACGTATATAACTTGATAAACGATGTAGATAAACAGGTGCGGGTGATTCTTTCGTGGGAATGGATGGGGAGACCTATTAGAATTGTAGAGGACACGATGTTTCAGAAACACACTAGATATATAAAGACGTAGGTTGTTATATAGATGTTTAAGAGCCCAGTTACCCAGATTGACTTGTAAAATGTTTTTTGTGTTACTTTTACGATGCCACCTGTGTGCTAGGGATGTCAAAGTCATGCTTTGCCAAGAGACATACATGAATTTAATTGTCCATTTGTTCACGGCCTTATCACATAAGAATCGAGTATGAATGCCAATATGAGAAGGAAGATACTGTAACGTACGCCTACCTTGTGTAACGTTTAACTGCAAAGTATCAACTGAGGTACGTTTAAGAATTAGATGCGTGGCTGGGTTTTAATAGACGTTTATATCAGATAATAATAATATGACATTTAAAAAAAAGTTCGATTCGCAGCGTTTGCCATCTGCCTTAAAATGATTGCATACTGTAACTTTTACCTCTTTAGAATTAATCTTCTTTACAGTCCATGCAGGATTTCTTATGACAGACCTAAGGTATATGTGCATGTCTTTTTGTATCGGTAACGCTATAAGGAACACCAATACAGGATCTACAACAGAAGGAAGATTTATTACTATTAATATGTTTACCATGTATTGTAGAACATGGTGCATGTGTTGTTTCAAAAGATTAAAATACAGTGTCGTAATTAATAGGTTCTGTTTATTATATATTGTTCCAGATATAATTATGGTAGGTCTGAATAATCCTTCTGGATTAATAAAAAAAAAAAGCCTTGTATTCTCGAAACTTCGTAAGAAGTTCGTATTATCGTAAGTACTAAGAATTTTCCTAAGTGGTTCTTAGCTAGTTTCTAGAATATGGGCCCTGCTACCAACAGAAAGACTGGAAAGAACCATTTAGAGTATGTATGTACAATTACAATTGAAAATAATAAAAAAAATATATATATTTTAGCAACCGTATTAGCCCCTATGGTCTCTGTCCAACGCCCGCTCTCATCATCATGTCTACGACAGCAGATATTACTTACAATACATGAACCTCATCACTTGTAGAAAATATTCATAGGCATCTATCTGTTCATTGTCAATATCCAACCACCCATTTCAGCACAGAGCATTACTATTCTCAATATGTGCTGTGTGCAGCTCTCAATCTCAACATGTCGAATGTCTGATGGGCTTTTCATTCAAAAGACCACCACTGTTTTAAGTCTATATGATCCACCCTGAACCCGTGAATCCAACAGTACCGGGACTAATATATCACCTTGCTGTACACCTCTCTGCGTTTCCCACGCTCTCGCAGTGCCCCGACACCCGAGTTGTTTGCAAGGGTCGGGTATCAGCGTTCTCGCTCCCTGGGTCGGATATACTCAGTATATGAAGATACATGGGTGACATCTATTCAACCCCAGCTGCACAAATGACAGCAAGAAAACGAAATATGGTTAGAAAAAAAAAGAAAAAGAAAAAAAAGCTGCTTTCGTAGGATGTTACAATCACTGAAAGATTATAGCACCACGGTATAATAGTACATCAACAGTGAATTACGTAACTTAATGATATCGTTGTGATCATTTCTATAACATTTACAATTTTATTCAGATAAACTTTATGATTTTGTTTATTTATTATTATTCATAACGACATTTAATACCTACAACATTTCAGACTTTCTATTACATGTATATCATATACTAGAAATCTCCTCTATATATGGAAGAAAGAAATAAGGATTTGAGGAATTATTACGGGCTTAAATGTGTTTGAAATGACATATTAGTATTTAACGTAAAGGCCTGGTTTGGTGGATAGAATGTTATCCACTTTCGATATAAAAAAACACACGCATTCTCAGAGTATACTGTGAACATTGATTATTCCTAAAACGCAGTGTACATTTTACCCCAATCTAGTTTCAACAAATTCCCGGTACGAAGACAGATATTATACGGTGGCACTAAATCCGTGCATGACGTACCCGGATGACGTATACGAGCGCCTGCATAGTGTTAGATGTCATATAGTGTTAGATGTCACGTAGACGTCAAGGTACGGTCAAAACAACTCAGTTTAGTATGCACAAACGGCACCTAACTTTATACCACTAGTAACTTCTCTGTAAAGAAGAATAGTATAACATGTGTGAACTTGTTACTTGATGATAGTGGTTTAATTGGGTTGATCTATTTGGAAGAACATGTATACGATATCAAAACAGTTCGAAAGATGAAGTAAAAATATTTCAGCCAGGATGTCAGCCAAGATGTGGAATTCACTTCCATCTGCCATCAAACAATCCCCATCCTTGATATGTTTCAAATCTGCTCTTAAAACCTACGTATTCCGGCTATATTATAATTGACTGTCTTGTATATCATATCCCTGTAAATTACTGTATTTAGTATTTAAAAAATATTAACATGTATATACTATGTAACACTATGCGTATGCATCAGTAGGTGGATATGGCGCAGTATAAATGGCCATTGTTATTAATGGTTTTAATTGAACTTTTTGTGAGTGAGTGAATACGGAGTTTAACGTCGCTGCGGGAATCGCTCACCCATTTGTGAATTATTGTGAAGGCACCCTGCTATCGAAAGTGTTGTAAGGTGTCTGACATTGCCATATTGAAAAATGACGTTGCCGTTTTCCTTATCATAATCTGTGTTTCAGATAACGGTGCCAAAATCTTGAGATGGTGTACTAACTGAAATCTTGAGATGGTATACCAAAATCTTGAGATGGTATACTATACTGAAATCTTGAGATGGTATACCAAAATCTTGAGATGGTATACTATACTGAAATCTTGAGATGGTAAACCAAAATCTTGAGATGGTATACTGGATGTCTTGAATAACCTTGCAACGCCAGATTTAACGTGCCTTCTATAAACGTTTAATTACATAGCATTGGGCTTCCGTCAACGCGGGCATGCCATACATTATATGACAGGTAGCGACATTATCGATGTTATGTGTGTATGAAATTGGAACAAGGTGATATGAAGAAAGTGTATTGACAATGTTTGCACGCTAATTATAAAACTTGATCGCTAACCGTAGTAATTTGTCTGTGTGCCGACGTCAAATGATGGCATGCCAATGATGCGTCTTACGAAGTTTAACATTGCGTGGTATTCTTTTCTATACTTATGGATTAAAATTATACTAACACATGTATACCAATGTGTTGTTAAGAAATGAATACTATCTAAAATAAGTCCTATGTGCGTTTCTTTTTTTAACAGTATATAAATGTGTATTCTTATTTTTCAATTGGCCATGAACCATACACTCTTTCATCTCTGTCGTGTTTTTTTTAAATCGAAAAATAAAGAAGGCAAAATTTATCTAAACAGAAATCTTTCTTCGATTGTCTAACCTAATACTGGTCCATACTATTTGAGGCGCCTTTACTCGCGTAAACTGTCACAAGTGTTGCTGGGTTGATACGGGTAGATACGGGTAGATATACGGGTAGCATTAATATGTTTTGGGAAAGACATTCATTATTCTCCTCCAGAGTGAAGAACAAACAATCAAGCTGTGCTAGAGATTTTCGTAAGCTGTAACATCTCTAACTTAAAGCACATGTAGATCATCGGAACATAACCCCAATACAAGTATGTATATATTTGGATGCTGTTTTTCTTTTCAAACATAGGCCCAGAATTATTTTGTTTCTTTTCTGGAGTGAAGAACCAGAATACGCTGGCAAATTTCATGGTTGACAGAAAATCAACTACAGAGTATATAATTACAGATTGTAAAAGCGGACACCGACATCCAGAACATTGCAGACACTTTAAGTGTATCAGTTCATTCTGCACTAATGGCGTTCTCTTGTACAACACTACTGCTCTAAAACCCGGGATTATGGCATACGACCTCCCGACAACCTCGCATAGCTATTGGGTTTCATTACTCTCATTATTATGTTAACTATGATAGGAAGAATGAGAATTACGGAGAGGCATGTAAGGGATGTACATCATCTCAAAACATTCTTGAAATTGTTTCGTTAATGACATTCAGAATATTCGTGGAAGGCTATTCTGCATGGATCACCATAAGACATCGTTTTACTTAGGGTGTTGGTTTTTTTTGCACGATTTAAAACAGGTGTTGCAATTTGTTTGTAAAGCTTCATGATGAAGTTGTGTTACATGTGGTTTCAATGAGAGTGGTTGGGTGGCGGTGTGAGGGGGGACGAGAGAGAGAGAGAGAGAGGGAGAGAGGGAGGGAGAGAGAGAGGGAGAGAGAGCGATCTAGTGAGAGAGAGTGAGAGAGAGGGGTATGTGGGGTGAAAGAGAGTGAGAGATAGAGAGAGAGGGGGAGAGGGAGAGGGAAAGAGAGAGGTAGAGAGAGATATCGAGAGAGGTAGATGAAGTGGAAAAGTGAGAGAGATAGAGCGAGAGAGATAATAGAGAAAAACAGAGTAGACAAGAGAGAGAGAGAGAGAGAAGAGAGAGAGAGAGAGAGCGATCCAGTGAGAGGGAGTGACAGAGGGAGAGAGGGCGATCTAGTGAGAGAGAGTGAGAGAGAGGGGTATGGGGTGAGAGAGAGAGAGTAGGGCGATAGAGAGAGGGAGAGATAGATAGAGATAGATGGAAAGAGAGGATGATAGAGGATATCGAGAGATAGGTAGATCTGATGAAGTGAAAAAGTGAGAGAGATGGAGCGAGAGAGATAATATTGAGAAAAACAGAGTAGACAAGAGAGAGAGAGAGAGAGGGAGAGAGAGAGAGAGAGAGAGAGAGAGAGAGAGAGAGAGAGAGAGAAGAGAGCGAGAGTGAGTGAGAGCGGGAGCGTGCGAGGATGGAGAAAAGAGAGAGAGCAGAGCGAGAGATAAATGGAGCGAGAGAGGGAGGAGATACAAATAGAGTAGGGCAAGAGAGAAGAGAATGGAGAGGGAGCGAGAGAGGATTGAAAGAGACAATAGGGCAAGAGAGAGAGAGGATGGAAAGAAAGAGAGAGAGAGAGAGGGGTGTGATGGAGAGAGAGTGAGAGAAAGGAGGGGAGATAAAAATATAGGGATAGAGCGAGATGAGAGAGAAAGAAAGAAGAGACAGATAGACAGACATGAAGACTGACATAGTCCTTGTCAACGACGTTTCGTATCAATATTTCGATTTTTATTGATTTTGACATTTTTTTTGAAAATTGGTACTCAAAATCATTCACTAGGAGAGATGCTTGCTGGAACTCGTGATTGCAATGGGGAAGTTTATCAAATCTCCTGTGTATCTTTCGTACGTTTACGCGCATGCAAGTAAAATAATCTTGAAAGCGACTCTAAACCAAAATTAAAATAATAATAATAGTAAATACAAAATAAATTCAAACAAATTTAAACATTAAAAAAATATATATATATTTAAAAATAGAATAAAAAATAACATTGTGAGCGCACCGAGGCACCCCCTACAGTTGCAACATGGACAACAGCAGGAAGATCTCTCAATCGCTTTCCAGATCAGTACAACCCCCACCTGCGTTTACAGGTACGTCGTGATCAGCATCTTCCTTATACATCCATAGAAGACCTGCATTGTTGGCTTAATTCCAGCGTGATACTCTGACACGATAACATACCAACCCGACACAATTAATGTCTATATTGCGTAAAAGTGTATTCACCAGATTTACATAATAAGAAATGGGTGGTTGATATCTTGTTCTCATGTATCTATTTACTACTGCTTTAGTAAACAAAAACTATCTAAAATATGTGATCTTTGTCCTAGAATGTTGATACATGCACAGCCTAACGTATGGCCCTGTCACACCTTGGCGATCAACCTGAACGATCGAGAAACGCACAGAAAATATTGGAAACGCTGGCGATCTCTAAAACTTTCACGATCCAGAACGCGAGGATAACGAGTGCCTAGTGTTCATTTAGCGCAAGAGCTATAGCGTCGAATGCGTTACCTGGTCGTAAAACGCGTTAGATGAACGCTATGCACTCGTTATCCACGCGTTCTGGATCGTGAACGTTTTAGAGATCGCCAGCGTTTCCAATATTTTCCGTGCGTTTCTCGATCGTTTAGGTTGGTCGCCAAGGTGTGACGCTAGCTTTCCAACCACCGCGTGTCCAGCGTCAGCCAGCGACTTGCTAACGATTCCCTAGCGCGTATGACGACTGACTGACGACCACCC
The DNA here is from genome assembly GCA_032361785.1 of Lepetodrilus galriftensis. Lineage (NCBI taxonomy): Eukaryota > Metazoa > Mollusca > Gastropoda > Lepetellida > Lepetodrilidae > Lepetodrilus > Lepetodrilus galriftensis. The sequence goes on along the minus strand of JAUTBZ010124385.1, from coordinate 1,851 downwards.
AGCGTTCAGCTAGCGTGCACGTTCAAAACTCTCCATGTTCACCGTCGATTAGTAACGATTGCATAACGCGTTTAGTGATGGTCCAGCGATAGTCAGCGTTCGGCAGAATTTGGCTGATTTGTCCATGCGTTACGCGTGCGTTTGCGCTGATCGCCAAGGTGTGAACGGGCCATTACGACTGAAGATGTGGAGATATTATGCAGAATGCACACGTTTTTGCACTATAAATACTAGAAATATTCTTCTGGGTTACCATGTTACCGTGAGCAGTTAATTATGATAACACGTAAAAAGAATGTTTCTCTCCATAATATACATACTATTAGTTTGTTCATTGTCATATTGCCATACAATGTTGTTTGAAGTTCACATATTTACCTCCTCTCTCATTTAAAAATCGTATAACACTTTCTGTATTAGATATTCCATAAAACTACTTCTAACTATACACACGCTCACGCCATCGCTTCATGAAATAAGCTACACCTTGTTACACCTATAAAGAATCATAAATAAAGTGTATCCAACCCTGCAATTTATGCATTGAATACTGCTCAAGTGTGTCTCTTGAAACTGTTTATCAACAGCCTAACATACCAGCTATACCACGGAGACGAAGATCAACGTACACAACATATCATTATGGTCTTGTTGTGTTATAAATACTTGAGAAACTACTTACATAAGCATAAATATAGCTTTAATTACATTTTTTTCTGATGATCCAAAATTGCCAATTTATAAATTATAATACCTTAGTCCCACTTTGTGGTCGTTATTGTCAGACTTTCTAAAGAACGCAAATTAACTTGTCAAAACCTATCCTGTTTTCAAGACTCATGTTCTTGGAACCTTGAAAAATGTTAAATTAGTGTTCATTTATATTGTCAAGTGATACATCTTTACACATATATGAGTGCTTGTCTGTAACCTCAGAGGAATTCAGCTTAAAGAACTATCTAAATGTATGTTATGCAGCCTTACAAAGAATCTTGACATACGTTTGCTAATTGGTCACAAATCCGATGATGAATTGATGTCAAGTTTCCCATTGCAAGGTCTTCACAGCAACAGCTGTCTCAAATTTAGTAAACGATAATCTAGGCTGGCCACATACTTGTTAGTTATAGCACTGTGTTTACTACGAACGCATATGGTTAAAAGATTATGTCTTTTGTTGAGCTTAAATGAATGTTGGATCAATTTCCACGAGATGAATACGCAAACAATGCTGTTCTAAAATTTAGTTTATCAGTGCAATGTTAACAAAATGTGATTTTACCATCACTGATGCTAATTATTTCATAGAATTCCTATACAAAAATGTACAAGCCAATACTTCTTAACATAAGTTTTACAATCGTGATTTTAGTAATACATTTAGTAAACATTTATATAAGTGTTCTATTGGTTTATATTTTGAGCGTGAAATCCTCTTACACGTTATTTATATCTGTGATTATTTGGCGACGTCACGATTCACGAGCATATAAGGGGGATAGAAAAGAAAGTATATGTATATTCGGTTAGTAAAATAATATGTTCAAATATTGAAATTTATAGCCGCTTGATCGCAACAATGCGGTGGCTCTTGGTCTTTAGCAAAAATGAAATCATTGCTCGTGCTGACACTCGCCACTTCGTATGTTCAGCTGAAAGTGTCGCTCGTGAATGTCGTACTGCCTGACGTCTTTGGAAATACGCCGCCGAAATCACCTTTCCTGGGACAATTCAGATAGAATTATGTCTCACCGCCTGTATGTTTGTCTGTCTGGTTTCTCTCTCTCTCTCTCTCTCTCTCTCTCTCTCTCTCTCTCTCTCTCTCTCTCTCTCTCTCTCTCTCTCTCTCTC